>PVIH01003327.1:0-163332 GCA_004025045.1 Sigmodon hispidus | reverse complement strand
TTATCTATCTTGTTAACTTTCTCAAAGAACCAACTCTTAGATTCGTTGATTCTTTGTATTGTTCTTTTTGTTTCAATTGTATTGATTTCAGCTCTAAGTTTGATTATTTCCTGCTGTCTACTCCTTCTAGGTGAGTTTGCTTCTAATTGTTCTAAGGCTTTCAGCTGCGCTGTTAGGTCTCTAGTGTGGGATTTCTCAAAGTTTTTCATATAGGCGTCTAACGCTATGAATTTTCCTCTTAAGACTGCTTTCATTGTGTCCCACAAGTTTGGATACGTTGTAGATTCATTTTCATTGAATTCTAGGAAAGCTTTGATTTCTTTCTTAATTTCTTCCTTGACCCAGAGATGGTTCAGCTGATTGATGTTTAGTTTCCATGAGTTGGTAGGCTTTCTTTGAGTTTTGATGTTGTTGAACTCTAACTTTAGGCCCTGATGGTCCGATATGTTACAAGGGATTATTTCCACTTCTTTGTATCTGCTGATATTTGCTTTATGACCAATTATGTGGTCAATTTTGGAGAAAGTTCCATGAGGAGCTGAGAAATATGTATATTCCTTTGCCTTTGGGTGGAAGGTTCTGTAGATATCTATGACATCCATTTGCATCATAATCTCTTTTAGACTCCTTATTTCTCTGTTGAGGCTCTGTCTGGTTGATCTATCCAGGGTTGAAAGTGGGGTATTGATGTCTCCCACTATTAGGGTGTAAGAATTGATGTGGGATTCGAGCTTTAGCAGTGTTTCTTTTACATAAGTAGGTGCCCTTATATTAGGGGCATAAATATTCAAGATTGAATACGTATTCAAGATTGAATACGTACTTATACGTTTCCCATTCATGACCACTTTCAACCTGAGAAAATTTTATGTAACTTAGAATGTATAGATCCATAGAACTAAACTATTTATTGATAACAAATCATAAATAATTTTATTTGAACCCAATTGTTTCTATAATTTTACCATTAATTAAAGACAAAAACAAATTTGCATACGAATGAGATGGATGTACTTATTTATTTTTACACAGAAAATTCAGTATTGGCTGAGTAATATCACAGGACATAGAGCATCTGCAACACTTCTTATAGCTACTGAATATTTTAATTTGATAGCTGGCAAAGCTGAGATTGCTGTGTCATGTACATGTTTAGAGACATTTCAAAAAAGTGCTAGGCATTCTCTCCTTATTCCAAGTCAAAATTCATTTAATTTTAAAAATGAAACTGAAAACAGTAGTAACTCAAACAGCCTTTATTTTTACAAGTAATATATTTATCAGGAGTCAACCATATGCACAAAATTTTAAGATTCTGAATTCAATACTTTGGGTTCCAAAACTAGACTTGTGGTAAAACTGATATAAACAGAGCATGGATGTGAGGGTTTCTGTGCAGTGGGGACAATTGACCCAGGTTCAGAGACGCTGCAGGTGAACTTGAGCCAACACTCCCAGAGGTTCCTTTGCAGTGCAGCTCCCCATCAGCAGAGCTGATTTGAGAGGGTCATTTTCCTTGCACACACCCCCTCCCACAGAGCCCCTGGCTGTTTAAGCTCACTCACTTTTAGCTCCCCACTCCCTGAATCTGTCATTTCTATGATCAGTAAGAGAATGGATAATCAAGCATTGGTAAAGTCACATGGTGTGTTTCTCAATGATAAAAAGAAATACAACAGTAAGCCACAGAAAGATCTAGAAATGTCTTAGGAACTTGTTAACCAGAAAAGGCCCTTTTGAAAGGGTTTCCTACATTTTTTTTCAACCATGTGACTGCAGTGATTTGAAAGAAAATGGCTCCCAAAGGGAGTGGCACTTTTAGGAGGTGTGGCCTTGTTGGAGGGAGCCTGTCACTGTTAGGACAGGCTTTGAGGTCTCTTTTGTTCCCTCTTGTTGCCTGCAAGATGTAGCAATCTCAGCTCCAGCATCACATCTGCCTGCATGCTGCCATGCTCCCCGTCATGATGATAATGTTTGAATCTCTGAAACAGTAAGCAAGTCACCCTGAATAAATGTTTTCTTTGTAAGAGTTGCCCTGATCATGGTGTCTCTTCACAGCAATGAAAACCCTACCTGAGACTGTGACATCAGGGAAAGGACCAAACTGTAAGGGACAAGAAATACTAGTGAGTTGAGAGAAAGGGAGAAATGGATAGATGAAAAGCAGGTAACTATAGAAATTATAATTATGTGAAATTATTTTGTATGGTGCTGTAATGGGAGGTACATGCCATCATGTATTGTCAAAATCCATAGTACTCAGGGATATTCATATATATATATATATATATATATATATATATGAATGATTTATTAGAGTGGCTTACAGCTGCCTGAAGGATTCATGGCAAGCTGCTGGCTTCCCACTTATGTTGGAATCCTGAAGGAGCTGGTTCTAATATCAGCAAAGGGATGCTGCAGCAATCGGACAGATGAAGGTACCAGCAAGAGTGAAGGCAAGCAGGCAAAGAGCAAAGTTTTCTTTTCCATGCTCTTTTATCTGGGCTGCTTTCCAGAAGGTGCCAAACACATTTCAGCTGGGTCTTTCTGCTTGAAATAATCAGATAAAAAAAATCCCTCATAGACATGGCTAGCAGTATGCTTTTTAGTTGATTCTAGATGCCGTCAAATTGACAAACAATATTAGCCATCACAATTATTCACAATAGGTGATAGTAATACACCAACATTAGTTGTTTCTAACAAATGTAACCCCCACTTGTGGGAAGATATTAATGGGAACCAGTAAGAGATGAAGTATGCAGGAACTCTGGACCTCTCAAAATTTATATAAAGCTAAAACTGCATCATCTTAAAAGCCTATTAATTTAAAAAGAATTCTCAGACCTATGAACACCCTTCTCAGTCAGTGGCTCCACTAAGTATCCAATTCTGCAAGTCCAAAATCCAGGCATTGACTTTGCTGTCTCCTCATGCTCAACTCTAATGAATCAGTAAGAGATATTGCTTTGCCCTCCTAAGCAGTACTGTAATCTTTCTGTCTCTATGCCTTCTACCACCATCCAGGTGGTTATCCACTGTCATGGACCTCTACAATGACCTCTTTAGCCTGCTCCCCACTTGCTTTTCCTCCATGATGTATCCACTGGGCTCTAAAACATAAGACATGAGTGCCTTATCCATTGCTGAAAACCCATAATACATTTCCTGTTGCTCCCAGGATGAAGGCACAGCTCTTCAAATGGTTTTCCTTCATGATCTGTTGCACCATTCTCTCCAGGCTCATCCCCACCACATTGCTGTGGAATATTCCTTTATACTGTGTGAATATATATTTCTGTGGTTAGCTTAATAAAGAAACGGACCAATAGCTGAACAGGTTAAGGTTAGGTGGAAGATCCAAACCGAGAATGCTAGGAGAAAGAAAGGCAGAGCTGGAGAATCTCCAGCAGGTTCAGAGAGAAGCAAGATGGGCATGCTGTACTGAGAAAAGGTATCAACCCATGTGGCAAAGCACAGATAAGAAATATGGGTTAATAATAGAGAACTGAGTGGCCAATAGTGAGGCAGGAGAAAAGATAGGTGGGGTTTGCAGGCAGAGAGTATAAATAGAAGGAAAAATCTGGAAAGAAGAAAGAAGGAAGTAGCCAGAGAAGGAAGAGGATTTCAACAGCCAGCCACCTACCCACCAGCCATCCAGCTACAGTCAAACACAGAGTAAGAAGGAAAGAAAAGGTATATAGAAATATAGGAAGGTAAAAGCCCAGAGACAAAAGGTAGTTGAGACAATTTAAAGTTAAGAAAAACTGGCAAGCAACAAGCCAAGCTAAGGCCAGGCATTTATAATTAAGAATAAACCTCCGAGTGTGTGATTTATTTGGGAGTTGTGTGACTGGCCCTCCAAAAGAGAAAAAACAAACAAACAAACAACAAACTACAAGTAACAAGCCTGAGCTATTGGCCAGTCATTTATAATTAATACTATATCTCTGGTTACTTGGGAGCAGCTGGAGGGACAGAAACTTCTGTCTACACTCTGCCCTTGTGTGTCTCATGCTTTTTTGGGTCTTTCTATCTTTACCACTGACTACTTTGTACTTTATTCCTTTTGGAACTTATCCTCTACTCAACCCAATAAGTTTTGACAAAGTAGTCACTTCCTTGCAGAAGTTTTCTTTGACTTTCCTGATGAGGTCAAATCTCCATATTTGGGCTTCTAGCAATCTGTAATTGCATGAGATGGATAGAGGCCAGGGTCCAGGTTGTACAAACAGTAACAGGTGCTTTGGTTACTTCTGCATAGAGGTGACCAAATACTGACAAACAACTTCAGGAAATATTTATGTTGGCTCATGATGTCAGAAGGTTCTGGCCATAGTCTCTCAGCCTCATGGTCTTGGGCAGAAATTACAGCTCAAAAAAGAGATGCTTATTGATGAATGTGGTAACTAACACTAAGTTCTCTGAAGGTGGCAAATGTGCCTTAAAGCCAACACCATTTGTTTTGCCTTGGCACAGGAATCTTGCTCAGTGGCTCAGAGCTTCCTTCACAGGGAGCTCATGTTCCAGAATTCTCCCCCGAAGCTCATCAGTTCAGCTGTAAGCACTCACAGCATCTGTGATCTCATCCAGGGAGGGAGCACTTTGGAGCCGAACACACTTGGCTGTGGCATGATCCAGATTGCACAATCTGATGACTTCATGCTCCTTCCTTTTTTTCCTTAGAGTGGACACAGTCCTCATCATGCTGGAGCAGCTTTGCAATAGCTCGTTAGGGGAACAGAGACACAGCATTGAAGAGACAACAGTTTTAACTCCATAAAAAGATTAGTGTCATAAGGTACTTTTTAAAAAAAACTTTGTATTTATTCTTTGTGGATTTTACATCATGCATCCAAATCTTACTCATCTCCCCTCCCCTTGCCTCTGCCCTTTTGAATGCCCTCCCAAACAAAACAAAATAAAAATCTCAGTGTGGAAGCTGTAGTGTAGCCTAGTGAGTCACACAGTGTACCCCTCAGTCCATAATCTTTACTTGTATGTGTTCATTGCAATGGATCATTGTTCTGACTCAAGGACTCTGGCTTCTGCTACTCTATCAATGCTGGGCCCTCACTGGGGCTTCTCCTGGGTATGCTGTTGCTCTGTGTCACAGAGATCCTGTGGTCTGCAGATCAGGCCCCTTCACACGTTTCAGAAGTTTATAGATAAGGTGGATGTTAGGGTAGACTAACTCATAGCCCTGGTACTGGGCCTGGGTGGTAGCTGTGTTGGTCAGCCCACCAGCTTTCCCTCATCAACACCACCAAAGTGAGAGAGTTCTCCAGCACTGCCCCAGCTAGTTTACCCAGTGCAGCAGGCAGGAAGAAGGACAGGGCCCAACACTCCCACTATTCAGATGAGTTGTATGGTCTGCTCTCCTGATGCTACAGTTGGTGACAGAGAATGCCAGCTCTTCTGTCTCATGCCCCGCCCCTAGGCTGGCTTTCCTGCCTGCTGCATTTGGCGATGGTGCATATGTGTGTGCATATTTCCCCCACTCATGACATCACATGACATATGAGGGAGGAGGCAGATGCCACTCTCCTGCCCTCATGCCCACAGGACCAGCTCACCTGTGCCCCTGTAGGCAGGATCAGCCCTAGTGTACACCCCAGATGAGGTGCCGGGCCTGTTCTTTCTTGTGCTGCAGCTGGTAAGGGGCAGGACCAGCTCTCCTGCTCTTGTGACCTGTGGTCAGTTCTCCTGCCCACCGCAGGTGGCAAGGATTGAGGTTGGTAGGGCATCTTTCCCTCCCCCATGCCACCACGTGGTTGATGAGGATGGTGGGGGTCATCTAACCTGCTCTCACACTTTCCAGGCTGGCTTACCTGTGCCCTTACCAAGCCCAGGCTACCCTCACTGTCTTCACTCTCATTTCTGTTTATTTTTCCATCCAATAAACCTTCAGAATACATATGATAGCAGGTTCTGAATGGCCATCCTGGCTTCTTGGCATTCTATGACTTATTCTCCTTCCAATAGAGGGAAAGATCCAGGGGGCCAGTGGTCTATGCATTTCCTCACTAGAACAGTGGTTTACACTTAACAACTCAGTGACCATATGGATGCCATAGGTGACTGTGTTCAGGTGCTTTCCTGATTGCCTGCCTGGCACTCAACATCCACTTTTCTCTGCTTGGTAATGGAACACTGGTTCTACCTCAACCTGTGTGTGTGTGTGTGTGTGTGTGTGTGTGTGTGTGTGTGTGTGTGTTTGTGTGTGTGTTAGGATGTGCTGAGCATGCAACCCTGGGCCACGGTTACACCCAGTAAATGCTCTAGCCATAAAAGACTCTTTCTATTGGTTTCAGAGGAGCTAATTCCACTTCAAGTTCAGGTCAGGGTGACTTGATCCCTAGCCTAGGGCAGACCAAACTTGGAGAAAAGAGATGCAGGCAAAGCAGAAGACAGGGTGATAAACCCACAAGCAGAGAGACAGCAGAGCTTTCCCAGAAAACCAGCTGAAGCAAGGTGTGGGGCAGGGAAGAGCACCTCTCTCACAGCCTTCAGAAACCATTTCTCCCTGAGAGGCCTTGAGATTGGAGGATTGTAAGGTTGGCCCTGCTGTGGGACACCATGTTATGGCTGCCTGCCTGTGAGTGGAACTCAGAATAAGGAAAGCAGAAGTTAGATCAGTCTAGATGGACTGGGCTCTGATGACTGCTTTTTCTGTGTAAGATCTCAGTTTCCTGGGGCTGCTGTACCATGTGATACAAACTGAATGTCTTTTTGTTTTGTTTAAAAGACAGTGCCTTACAACATAGCCCTGGCTGTCCTAGAAGTTCCTATGTAGACCAGGCTGGCTTTGAACTCATAGAGATCCTCTTGCCTCTGCTTCCTGAGTTCTGGGACTGAAGGCCTGCACCACCACACCCAATCAAAATAGTAACAGCAAGAATAACCTGTTTCTAGGGCAAGCAGTTCAATGCCAAGATCTGCAGGCTTTGTGGCTTCCAAGGGCTCTGAGGGGGCTCTGTCTCCTTCTTCCTTCAGGTTTTCTGCAGATGTTATCACTCTGTCCACGTTCCCCCACCCTAGTCACTGATTAGGACTGTCTCAAGAACCTCACAGTTTTCAAATAAGGTTACACACACAGGTACTCCATTCTGACATTCTCTTGTGGTTGAGAGCCTTCTCCACTTAGGGATTAAGTTCTCTAAAGCAAACCCTATATTTTGCAGAAAGCTACTTAAAGAGAGGGGTGGGGGAAGTTCCACTACTCTCTACATGATCTTTCCATATGATGGGAAGCAGGAGACTGTGGAGGGAGGGACGCATGATGTTTGTCTCCATGTACATACAACTCCAGGAGCTCATCTCCTTGCTCAACATCTTCTCTGACTAATGGTCTGGGTACCTCATTGGTGAACAGTTACTGTTAATCCCACTGGGTGAGAATAAGAGCACTACTGCAAGTTTTGAGCCAAAATTGTAGCAAGCTTTATTAAATACTGGCCAGGATTACAAAAACTGGCCAGGTCCAGACCTGGGATTCCTAGAGTGTAGACTTGAATTACATTAGTCAGGGGCAAACCCTACAAGGCTACATACTTCCCACCTTTGTCCAGGAGGCAAGCATACCTCCTGATGTGCTTCCTGCATACCTCCTGCCTGTATGCAATCAAACACATCCTGTGTAGTTAGGCAAGCAAGCTTGTTTACAGAAGCAAAAAACATGTGACTTGTTAACTTACATGAAGAACAGTACCCAGTGTTCCAGGAAGTTATCTGTCCTAGTGCAACTGGGGCTTACAGATTAGAGGCATTTTTGCTTTATAGATCTCTTAAGCATAGTAATTTAAACCTGAAACATAATTTTAGCCCTCAGAGTATTTGCTGGGTTGGTTTCTTTGTGAGGCAACCAAAGAATAGCTGGCATTCTGATCAGGCCTTATTCTGGGGGCTCAGGAGGCAGACAGGTTTGCATGGCAAGGTTCTTGTTATCTCTTTTGTATGGAGAGACCAGTCCTATTTAGTAGAGCCCCAGGTCCACTGGTTTAAGGGAGAAAGCAGTGTGGAGGAAGTTTACCTGTCCTGTTGTTCACAGGTCCATGCTCTCAGTGTGATCTCATTTTCCTCATCAAGAAAACTCCAGTTTGTGAAGCTGCAGGCCCAGCCGTGTACCTGGGAGTGTATAGGTGACATCTTTGCCACACCTTGGCCTCATATGGGCCTGTAAGCAGGAGTGAGTCTTTGCTATAGTATATATGGTTTGAATCTGTCACATCCTCTATGGGTTTATGGTGTGAATATCTGGTCCTTTGCACATAGCATTAATTTAACAGCTGGGGAACCAGATGAGGTCTGGCCAGTGGAAGGTGGCCACATAATTTGGGCGTTTGAAGGTTTTACTTGGTCTTCTTTCTCTCATGCATCTTTGTTACCATGGGAACGAGCTGATACCACCTCCTATTTCTGCAGTCCTGGCCCGAGTTGCCCCATGACCAGACCTTCACTGACATAATGGATTGAAATTCCCCTGAAATGTGAGCCAAAGTCGCCTTTTCCTCTACTAGGTACCTCCCCTCAGGTGTTCTGTCAGATCAAAAGTTTGTGAGCAGGGGTGGGTGTCTGCTCCGGTGTTCCTAGCCCCCATGTGCTCTTCTCTGGATTGCATTTCACCAGACATGTTTCCAAAAGGCCACGGAGCTCAGGAACTGTTGTTTTAGTGTTCAGCATTGGTTGTTATGGTTCCTATGTCCTGACAGTTCAGATTATTTCCAGTGTTTCAGTACCTGAATCAGCACAGATTAGGAGAGTCCCATTTCCTTCAGCTTTTGCAGGGTTAAGTGTGGAACAAATGTACATGGGAATATAATGAATATTTTAATCTAGGGTGTTTTCAAGGCTTTCTAGAAAGTGATTTTTGCGTCAGGCTGGGTGGAGGCTGATTCCTCAGAAGGGAGTTGGGCTTTCAGTAAAGTAGAAATGACCTCGGTTCTGTCCCAGAGATGAAGGCCCTCAGCTGCTTCCCACTCAGAGTGGAGCAAGGCCATCCTGGGGGAATAGAGGTTCTTGGGCTCTCAGTTCTTCTGGGTGTGGGAAGGTGAAGAGTGGGTTTAGGGTAGACTGGGGTTTGGAGTTTGATCCTTTTAGAGAGTCACTAGTTATTGAGATAGTATTTGTAAGGTGTTTAGCATAGGTGTTAGCTTTCATTATAAAAACTTTATTGAAAATAAAATTGCTTATGAAGGGTCTTATTGAAATCATAATATTTCATATTTTTATTAATTAGAAATCTCAAAATAGCATTAAAAGAATGAGTTATATTTGCAATTTTTTTTCAGAAGAAAGATGAATAAAAAACAAAACAAAAAAAGTACGAGAAGCCAGCCTGTCACACAATCAGCTTGCCTATTGCTATGTGGATCATCACTATAGCAGTGACCATGTTCTGCATTGACTCTTTTTGGCACATAAATGGCAATGTTCTCTGCAACAAGACAGGTTCCCTATACATGGTAGAAGGTAATGGCAGAACTTGTCCATCTATGTGGCCTGTTAGGAATCCCCAAATCGTTTTTTCCATCTGGGAATCAGGAGCATCCCTGCTATGTGAATAGTGCTGATGTTATCCCAGCTCCCTTAGAAAGGAAGAAGTCAGGCCCCCACAAAGGAAAGAGATTTCCAAAGGCACAGAGATTTTAAAAGGGGAAGCAGACTGGGTAGCCTGTTGTCAAGTGCTTACAATAGGCCTTCGGAATTCCTAGCGCCAGGAAGTACTTGGTGAGAGATATTTTGAAGAAATCACTGCTGTGTGTGTCAGTAGGCAGAGATCTACTCTGTGGGGGCATCATGTCTTCTAATGGAGCTAACAAGGAAAGAGAGAAACACCAAGTTTATTTCCCATAGAAAGTCCACTAGCTTCTGGCATGGAGCCATCCTGAAAGGTGTGCAATGCACTAGCCATTGATGGTTAGCTATTTCCCAGGAATTTTCTGTGTAAGACTTTGGTGTTCACAAAGACAAAAAAAAAATCATGTTCCTGAAATTGCAGAGAATAAAAATGAGAAGATTCTAAACATTTTATAGTTTCTTTTAAAATTAAAAAAAAAATTTATTTGTATGTGTCTGTGTGAGTATATTACACTGTGTGTGCATATTCACATGCACAATAGCACATCTGTAGAGGCCAAAAGAGCATGGTGGATCCCCTGGGGTCAGAATTACAAGAAGTTGTGAGTTGCCCATGTGGATATGGAAAAATCAACTTGGGTCCTCCCGGACAGCAGGAAGTACTCTGAACTACTGAGCCATCTCTCTAGCTCTGGTGCAGTTCTTGATGCTCACACTGAAACAACAACAACAACAACAACAACAACAACAACAACAACAAAAAACCCAGTGCCTATCAAGATACGCAAAATGCCTTGCCATAAAATGGCATTATTTTGCAGGAACTGTGGGGTTTGAAAAGATGAATTGTTTAATAGCACACAGCTGGAGGAAGCCAGGCACACCACCAGCCTTAGACACTGACCCACCGGCACAAACACGTGATCCACTCACATGATGGGCAGGGTAAGAATAAAAGGGGTGTTAGGGAGGCTTCCCTGAAGGTCAGCTGTGCCGGCAGTACCTGAGAAGGCCACCTAGAGGAAGAGAGCCTTGACGGGAGGGTCCAGACTCCATCATGAGCATAAGCTTTGTTCCTACCTCCTTTTCCCTGCTCACATTTATCCCACTGGGCTCTTTCTACTTCCTGGGCTCCAGTCTAGTCTTGGTGGACAGAAAAATGTTCTTTGTTGACTTGCTTCCAGATTTCCTTTTCAACCATGGAAGTGATTTGGTTTCTTTGTGGTTACTTTGAGCCACTTTACATGAAAAAGCATCCTGTGGGAATATGTAGGAAATAAACTAATTAGCACTTTTAGATTCAGCACTATTCCTGTGGCCTGCCTGGATGCAGTATGGGGCATGTGAGTGTAGCATCGAAGGCTGGGGAAGTTGATGAGATGGGGTTCTGCATCAAGGTAAGGTGTGGGTGCTGTCTATTACTGGGAAAGTAGGAGGTAAGGAGCTTTGTGGAGAACAGCTGGGCCCACAGCAAAGCTGTGGCTTTGAAAGAACTCCAGCAGCCTTGTAGGAAATCTTCCTTAGTGCTGAGAGGTCAGAGGCTGTGGTTACCCCAAATTTAGTTTCAAAGCCTTGGCCACTGGAATCACACATGCTAGGAGGGATTCCAAGGAAGCGTGAGGCTTTCTGGAAAGAGGAGGGCAGACTTTGGAAGCTGGCTCAGAATGGCTTGGGAGAGGGAGAAGAGACAGGCTGGCATTTTCATGTTGGTTAGAGAAGACTGCTAAGTTCGGGGAATGGCATACGGGCAGAGATTTGTGTGGTTTGAATCTCTGGTGGTACCAAAAAAGAATGTGCAGGCTTTTAATCACCTTGTCTCACAGAGGCAGGAGAATGGAACATTCAAGGCCATATATTGAAGACAACCTTGGGCATATAGATCAACCAATCAGTCAGCTATCTAACCAATCAACTAACCAACCATCTGGTCAACCAACTGAAAATAAGCTTCTTGTTCTAGCAGCTTCAAGTCATGTGCCCCTACTGTGGGATCTCTTTCAGGGATGAATGAATCACTGGATGATTTTGTCGTGGTACGTTTGAATATTACAGAGTGTACTTACTACACATAAGACAGTTATGATGTCGCTAGTGATACTTTATAGAACCACTGCTCTGTGTGACTTCCATTGTTTACTAAATCTTATGCAGATCATGGCTGCATATGTTATCAATTATGGTCACTGTGCAACCTAATAAATCAGTAAAACTTGCTCCTCCATATAACTGAAATCTTGTACCCTCTACTTCCTCTCTCTCTTCCCCCTCCCCCTCTCCACTCCCACCCATATTTCTGATGTTTCTATGAAATGGACCATCTTATTTTTTAATCGCACATTTAAGTGAGAGAATACAGAATTTTTCGTTCTATACTTGGCTTATTTAATTTAGTACAATACCTTCCAACTTCATTTTGTCATGACAGAATTAAGGGTTGTATAGGAAAGTGTTTATATGTCTCTATGTACACATATGTAGAGAGGAAATGTGTGTGACTACATTTTTTCCACTGATGGGCTCCTCCTAAGGTTGACTCTGCCATCCTAACTCTTGTGTGTGCAGTGCTTTAGTGAACACGGAAGCGCAGCTATCTCTTCCACAGGCCTGTCTCTTTGGCTTTCTATTCAAGAGTGAGATTTCTGGGTCTCATGGTGGTTTGATTTTGAGTTTTTTTCAGGAATCTCATTGTCTCTCCAAATGGCTACCCTAGTGCACATTTTCATCAAGAGCTTACAAGGCTCTCCCCAACATCTGCTTGCCAGCTATCATTTGTCTTTCTGAGAAGAGCCATCCCAGTGGTACCAAGTGTGATCTCACTGTGGTTTTAATTCTACTTTCTTGGTGATTACATTTGTTAAAGCATCTTTCATGTCTCTATTGGCCATCTTCCTTTCTTCTTTCCTTCCTTCCTTTCTTCCTCCTCTCTCTCTTCCTCTTCTTCTTTGAGAAATAGCTGTTCAGACTCTTATCTTATTAAAGACATTCTTACCACAAGAAGCAATATATAGGCGAATTAATGGATAATTGCTGATTGGATTTTTGTATAGAGTACACATAGATCAAAAATATCAATCACACTGTACCCCACAGCAACACAATTCTCAATAAAAATAAAACCAAACAAAAACACAAAGCTTCCCAGACTGTCTCAGAGCTAATGAGAGCTATTCTTGTACAGACTGTGGAAATCTGTGTTTGTAACTTTCCCTGTTATTTGGATGAACAGTTCATGGAACTGGGAACACAAGCTATAATACTTCAAAAAGGGGAGGCTGAGAAACACCAAACGAAAGTTAATGATGTGAGACCTAGGGAACTGTCTCCTTTGAAGATGCATACTTTTTTTTTGGACTGGCTGACATGCAATTGCATGGCCACTTTATGGACTTGGGGAAGAAAACAGAAAATCTCCTGGGTCTTTCTTGAAATCTGTGTGCATTCCCTACTGTCTGCAGACACATCAGGGGAAACATTCTCTCACTTCCTGGACTCCTCCAGCCTTGGAGATTTGTGTCTTTCTTCAGAGCTGTCCTGGGAGTGGAACCTTATAGTAACTTGCCAATGGAAAATGGAATTAATTAGCGATGAGACTGTCTTGCAAAATAAATGATGTAATGTGTTCCAAAGATAAAAGAAGCTCTATGAGATTGTCTGCGATTCTGGTAACGACACCACAATGTTCTTTCTAGAGCTGAGAGCTAAGGGTTGAGTCAGGAGACTGACTTGGCTTTGTCAGGACAGCATAGCTTGAAGCTGGGGTGTTTGATGTACATCCCAGAGAGGTAACAGGCAACCCAAAAGATTAGGGCTGTCAGGCCTGATGAGAAAGAGAAGCAGCCAGAGGAGTCAGGGTTTGTTTATGTTTGGGTTGGGTTGTTGTCTTTATAACATACTCACCATTATGATTTGCCCATAGTCTTCTGCACTTCCAGAGGGAGGGCAAGAGAAGAGAAATGAAGGAACACCAGGCCCTAAATCTACCAAGCATCTCTCTACCCAGACAGCTGTGTACCTAACTAGTTTTTAAAAAGACTTATGCATATGTGTAGACATGTATGTGCACATTGTGCAAGTACCTGAAGAGGCCAAAAGAGGGCGCCGAAGCCCTTGGATTTGGAGTTACAGGCAGTTGTAAACTGTCCAGTGTGGGAGCTGGGAACCAAACATGGATCCTGGGGAAGAGCAGCAAGTGTTCTTAACTGCTGTACCATCTCTCCAATTCCAATGGCTAGCTTAAAATGATTGTTTAGGTTGTTGTGAAAGATGATGGATTTTATTATGACTTTTTCAAACTCATCTATCACAGTTTGTGGCTCATGTCCCTCCCCTCAACTGCCCTTCCTATTTCTCTTGCTGGTCTCCTTCCTCACTGCTGAGTGCTCCTCCTATGTTTTCATGTTACATACATACATACATATATATTTAAATCTGGATTTCACATATGAGAGAAAACATACAATATTGTGCCTCATCATTATCCTTTTTTCCCTATTTTCCTTTAGAATTCTTCCTTCTCCCACAGTCTTACCCCCCCCCACACACACACATGAGAGAGAGAGAGAGAGAGAGAGAGAGAGAGAGAGAGAAAGAGAGAGAACACCAACATGCCCTCTTTTATATTTCTGAATCTGGCTTACAGTGATGTCCTGGTCACCTATTTTCCTATGAGTGACATCCTTCCACTCACCTGTGGATTGCCCCACTAGCTGTTATTAACTCCTCATTAGTGATGTCTTTCATTTATCCTCTGTTTCATCTTAACTTTGGTACCTGTTAGAACACGGTCCAGCAGGCTTCTTAAAGAGCTCTGTTACATTGCTGAAACAAAGGGACGGGGTGCACTCCCCCCCCAAAATGCTTTGTTGAGATAAAACTCTCATTCCACATAACTTACCAGCAGAACACTTACATTTAACTTTTTCTATCTTCACAGGTTGTACAACCATCGTCACCAGCCAATTTTAGAATCTTTTTGTCATCCCAACATGAACCCTATATTCTTTAGCCATCACCTTCCAGCATCTCTGTGTCCCTTCAGTGTAAAAATGTCTATGCTGAACATTTCATATAAATGGAATCCGAGGCTTTGTTTTGGTGACAGTCTTTCACTGAGCTTAATGCTCATAAGATTTATCTACATGGTAGAGTGTAGGGCATGAATCTTGTCTTCCCAAAATAATGTGCTAGCCAAGTAGATAGATTCTGGAGCCAGACTGCCTGTGTTCAAATCCAGCTCTGCCCATACAACTCATTGCTAGATGTCTGAGCTGAAGCAAATTGTTTTACCATCTTAGATTCAGTCTCCTCACTAGAAAACAAAGAAATCTGTAGCTTATTTCCAGGGTGCCTATGAGATCTAAATGAGAGTGTGGCAGTAAAAATCTTGGCCTGTTGCCCGACCTCTGATAGGCCTGCAATAAGGCCGGCAATGGCTTCCATTAATTATTCAAAGAGCTGTGAGCCCAAAAGGCACATGAATGACTGTAGTACATTTTAAGTTCATGAGAGGACTTATGCTGAAAAGCCATGGACACAGCAGCAGGAACCCTCAGTTCTGCATAGGAGGGAGCCGTTTCTGCTCCTTTTTTCTTTTTTTAAATGATTTCGACCAGAACTGATATCCCTAACCAGGTCACTACTGATTTTTAGAACACTGCTGTCCTCTTTCAAAGACTTTTGAAACTCATCACTTTAGGCTAAACTAAACCTCTTGTCATTCCCTAATGACTTAGAGTGGCTTGTTTGAGATATCTGTACCGTTGCTTTAAGTACTGTGCCATGTGTGGGAAATGACCTTTGACCTAGAACTTAAAGTTTGGTACAGAATGTACCAGGCAGGGAAGGAGAGGGGCAGAACAGGGTGGAGAGGATTTCACACTTGCTGCCTTCCTTCAGTGTGTGCACACTTACAGATGGCTGGGGTCACTTCTCAGGGACTTCCTCCTTGAGGTTAGTTTTTCCATAATGAGTATGTTGAACTGACTTATGGGAACATTCCTGCGGGGTGAAAAGCTTTCTCCATCTCTGGTGGTCCTCCATCTCTTCATTAGTTACAGTTGGGATCTGTTTGCATTAAGAGCCACTTTATGCATTCTAAATGTGTATTTAAAAGTGCATTTCAATGTTTAAATGTATACTTTTTACCCTTCCTTTTACAAGACAAATATTTTGAACCTTTTTTCCTTCAATGCCAAGAAAGGAATACTGAACTTCTTGGGATAGGCAGGTTTTGCCCCTGAAACTTTCTCAGTTCTGAATAATTTTTTTTTAAAAAATAAAAAGCTATAAAATAAAACACATATAAATTAAAAACAAGGCTCAAAATCATATGCTTTTGTTTGTGTTTTCATTTTAATACCAGAGTTTTCTCAGAGGAATGCAAATATGAAGAGGCCAATTCAATGAATCTTTCCACAGCCACCATGTAGCTTCCAGAGTTGCCAAGATTTGTCGCTGTCCTTCATGTGTAATCTGTTTTATTTTTATGTGGTTTTTCCTTGGGGCAGCAGTATTTTAAAGGCTGTGGCATTTTTCTTTCCCACACAGACAGCTTTGCCTTATTAGATTAAAGAGGCATAGAATTTCCACTATGTAGGCATTTCATAGTTTAATCACTCTCCCCTTGATCAGTGCGGATATTTCCAGAATCTTGAGAGTAGTTTGCCAGGCCACAACATACCCTCTGTTTTCCGTGGCTACGTTCATTTAAGTTGACCATTCTCTTGATGTTGGCAGTCTGGTAAGATCAGTATTTCTTACCAATTCCTGTAATTGGTGCCAGTGAAGGTTCACAGAACTTGTCTCTGCGCATCCTGTTAGTTAAGGGGTTCTGTTCCTGTCATCAGTTTGGTAAATGTTTACACACTGTCTGCAGACTGGACACTCATTTATAGAGGCTCTGGAGATGTGAGGAAGAAAAGCCCTGAGCTGCATCAGCCATTATTACACTCACTTGTGAAAGGTAGAAAGTCCCGCTGGAGCCAGACACAAGTTAACTTTATCTCATGTAAACATTTATCTGTCGATGGTCCAGCGTGGGACTGTCCCTCCGTGTGTGAAGAACTTCAGCTCTGTATGTTCTCTGCAGTTTCTCAGAATCAGATGGTGCTAGCTCTGGCCATTGGGCCTGTATCGGAACAGAAAGGAAAAAGACAACACAAGGCACACACCTGCTGTCTTTTGGTACCTTCCCAGAGGTTGCTTTCATTTACATCCCAAGGATCTGAGTCTTGAGCCAGCTATGGAGCATGGTCTTTATACAGGATGGCTGTGAACTCAGCTGTAAACCAGCCTCCTGCTGCTGGCTGTTAGGTGCCCAAGACCTATCAGTATTCCTGATGAAAGGCTGTGAAACAGTTGTGAGATTTATGTAAAATAACCAAGCAACGAAGGGGGGAAACCAATAGAAAAAAAATCACACTTTCCTACATGCTCTAAATTTCATATAAAGTCTTAGGACAGTTGTGCAGCTCCATGAGGGTGCTGGGAATTGCTAATCTAAGGCAAGGGCAGCCAGCTCTCCTAACCACTAAGCCATCCCTCCAGCTGCCTGTATAAAGCTTTAGAAAGATTTAAAGAAAAGTAACTTACCAAGGAAAAGCATAAATCTGAAGCAGAGACCTGCCACCTACTGACAGCGACAGATTTAATTGGTCAGAATGGAGAGACCTTCTGTAGGGGTTAGTTTGTGTGATTTCTGATTGAAAATGTGTCTAGGTTCATTCTATTGTTTACACTGTGCACAGGTTTGATTGTATTTAGTTTAAAGGTCCTGGATCAAATAGTCTTCCACATGCAATTTTAAAGCGTTACTGGAATTGTTTGTTGAGTAGATGCATAAATGACCTGGGGGCAAGTGTCTGTAACAGTGCTTTGTGAAGATGGCCCAGAAGTGTGATAGCAGTTAATCTCCTATGATGCTTAACTTGCAAATTTAACTGTATCATTGGACATAGGCTGCAGGTCCTAAGTGCTTATAAGAAAGGTTTTGAATTTGAATTTTCTTTCCTGATTTGGAAGTATTTGCATGCACATGGGTCTAAGCACAAAGTCTGTTAATATTCATACACATGTATAAGGACAAACTAAAGGCAATTTTGTGCAGCTACGTTTTGACAGTAGCCTTTCACATGAGTTCATGTGTCAAATTCTCTACTCGTAACATCATGTTCTCTCTCAAAAAATTTCAGGTTTGGAGCATTTCAAGCTTTGGGGTAGGAACGGTCTACCTGTCTAAGTCACTGTTCTATTGCTGTAAAGAGACACCTTGACCAAGGCAACTCTTAGAAAGGGAATTATTTAACTGGGAGTTTGCGGACAGTGTTAGAGATTTAGTTATGATCGTAGCAGGGAGCGTGGTGGCAGGTATGGCACTGGAGCAGTAGCTGGGAGCTACATTCTGATACAGAGAGAGACTGGAGGTCAGGAGTTGAGGAGCGCACCTCTGGTAGGATGGGAAGAGGAAGGAGTGAAGAGAGAGAGGAGGGGTGGAAGGTGGAGAGCCATTTTAAATAGAGCTTGTGGGAACCCTGGTCAGGCTGGCTAATTGCCGTTGACCAGCTGCTGCTTCAGGGGCTGGGACAGAATCCTAACAGCATCTGTAGCTGCCAGTGTGTGGAGGTGGTGTCCTTGGAGTGTATTCCCATAGACATTACAAAAATCCAACAAATTTGGCTTCTTTTGGAATATTACAAGTACTCAATTTATTGTTTTGAAAATTAGTAAATAAAAGGGGAAATCCAGCATTTGTCTTGCTTTTCTTATAAACCACACTTCTGTGAAACCAGAGTTGATAAGATGTGTCACTTTCCAGAACATTCTAATAGATATTTACAAGGGTAAAAATATTTTTCTTCACTTGCTAATAAAATACTTTTTCTAGTCAGCAGATCAATAGCTCTTAAGATGAGGAAAGGGGGGAGAACTGACTCTTGTATCATCTGCTGAAACGCACAGTCTATAGACAGGCATTTCAGTCAGGGTTTCTGTTGCTTTGAAGAGACACCATGACCACAGCAACTCATATAAAGGAAAGCATTTAACTGGGGCTGGCTTACATTTGAGGGTTAAACTTCAGACCTCATGATTTTCCCTATGGTACTTTTCTGCTTTCATATATAACAAGTGTGGAGGCCAAAGAAACATATCCGAGGCCATTTGGTCAATAATTTGGAGGCCAGACAGACAGATAGAAGAGCCATGCATGTAGGAGAGGCGGAGTGGGAGACTCAGGGGTTGTTACACTAAACTGCTGCTCAAAGATGTCTGAGGAACATGTGTGGAACTTTTCCTGACCTGATCATCCCCCATGCCCCTCCCCCATCCCTAAGGCCTCTCTACCCTTTATGTATACTGTCCTGACCTTATTTGGAAAGTCTCACTCCGGAAAGTGTCCCCTTGTCATGGTTTATGTTCTGCGGTTTGTACTTTCATTCTTTAACTAACAAATTATATTCTCTAGGACTCACACATGGGAGATTGGATCCCCCAAACCACACGTTAACAGTGTTTGGAGGTGACATCTTTGTGGAGTGATTGGGGCATGAGGATCTGCTCCTATAGCAGACACAGAGGAAAGAAGACAACCATGCTGCTCTGAGAAAAGGTACCAAGCCACATGGCTAAACAGATGAATGGAAATAGATTGAGTTAGGATGAAAGAGCTAGCTAGCAATATGTCTGAGCCATAGGTCAATCAGCATAAAATTAATATAAGCCTTTGTGTGGTTATTTGGGGCTAAGCAGCAGTGGGGTTGAGAGTGGGTCCAAACCTCTAGGCTAGACCAGAACGTCTGAGCCAGAAACTTGTATTACACTGGTGAATGGGCTAGTCCATCCATAGATTAATGTGTTAAAGAGCTATCAAGGGAGTGGCTTTGCTATGGAATGAACTTTCTCTGATATGCTTGTTCCCATGAGTTTGCTATTTAGGACGCAAAAAGTCCCTCATCAGTGACAGTGCAGATGTCAATATGAGGCTCTTGAACTTCCAAGTCTCCAGAGCCAAGAGCCAATAAATGTCAAGTCTTTATTTCCAAGTTTCCAGTATTTTTGTTATAGCTATAGAAAATGAACTAAGACATGGTACAACCTAACTCCTGTGTGCCCCAGCTTCAACATTTTATAAAGTGGGAACCAGGATATTAGATCCTCAGGCTTTTCCTGGGTTTTAATGTGGTAAGTTCATGAAAATGGTTGAGAAAGTGGTTCTTGACATGGAATAGTCTAGAATCTCTGAATGACAAATTTACTCTTGCCTGTAGTGAAGGGAAAAGGCCGTGTTCAGTACCTGCCTTTTGGAGGTCATGGGATGCCAGTGATGAGGCCAGTTCATGGTGTACACCTACTTGGCAATTACCCTTCTCCCAGCTGATAGAAGCATGTGGTGAGGTCACATACACAGCATTTGACTTGTGAGGAATTTGCTACCCACAGATGAAGGAAAAATGCATCTCCCTGGAGCCAGCAGTCAAAGACCAGGCAAGCCCGTGGGAGGCAGACAACTCAGGCTATAGATTTCTTTTCTTGGTTTGGAGTCTTGCCAGGGGTAACATAGACACAGACCAGATGAACATAAAGGTCCCCTAAAACATTATGTGCCTAGGCAGGTATCTCTCTGGGTGATTCTAGCTTTTTCAGTGTTCTGTTTGCCTCTAGACCCTGGGCCATTTCATACAATCTGTATCTATATACACATCTGGACTCAGATACAAGAAGCTGATTGTCCCTTCACTCTATAGGAAGCCTATGGATTGTGATTTTTGAAGTTTGTGAGAATCCTAGGATAGTTACTTCCCTGTCCGTGGTACTTCTAAGCCCATCTCTGCCAGACTTAAACACAAAGATACCCACTGGCTTGCCCAGCCTTGCTAGCTCAACACAAATCTCCTGTCTTTGTCTTGACAAATGTTTTCTATATCCTAATATGTGAGCCTCTGCACCCCCACACCCATCTTTTCACACAATCCTCACCTTATTGGAACACTCACCCTTCCCTTGTGAAAAGGAGATAGGAGCTTGTTAGAAACCCTGAGTGAATGAAAACAAACAAAAAGCCTGGCAGTGCTAGCACTCAGGAGCCAAAGGCAGGGGGATCTCTGAGTTTGAGGCCAGCCTGGTCTTCAGAGCAAATCCCAGGACGGCCAGGGCTACACAATGAAAGCCTATTTTGAAAAACCAAACCCAACCCAACTCAACCCAACCCAAACCAAACCAAAACAAAACAAACCAAAACAAACCCAACCCAACCCAAACCAACCCAACCCAACTCAAACCAAACCAAACCAAACCAAACACTGAGTGAAGACACATGGGACAGGAACATAATGATCCATAAAAGGAGAGCTCAGTGAATCTATGGTGTAATTGACCCAGGAGCTGCCAAATGAGAAGGTGCTGAGGAGGGACTGGAGTCTGGAGAGGAAGAGTCCAGACATGTAGGCAGAACATTGACAGGTCTGCATGGGCTTTTGGTTGTAGAAGCTAACACTGAATAATGCTGGTTCTGAGGAAGGCCAGGTAGTTGCTTTGCTGACAGGTAAGTGTTTGTTTGAGTCTTAGAAGGGCAGCTTCATATTCCTGAAGATAGAGCAGCGGGAAGGGGCAAAAAGAGTGTTTCCCAGTGAGAACATTTAGTGGCATCCTGACTAAGGCTTTGGGAGTAACTGCAGAGCAGTCCAGCCTGTCTCTTAAGTGCTGTCCAAAATCTTTGATGATAGACATTCCCTCTAGAGTTTCTCAGCATACTTTGTTAACAGGACCAACTCTGTGTTTCCACCCCAGGTCTGTGAGCCAGCCGTATACATCCTTACTGACTTTCTAAGTGATCCTGGCACAAAGGAAGTAGACTCCTGAACTCACTTGTCTTCAGAACTGGTCAGGTCTGGTTCAGAGTATCTGATTGTTGGAAGTGAGATAAAAGCCAGTATCTTCCTCATTCTCTAAATGAGGTCAATTACACCGAGTGCCTGTCCTTAGACTTTCTGTCTAGGGCAGAGATGGTTATTTTAGCACTCACCCTTAATGACTGCAGCCAATGGGACCCCCGGAGGAAAGACAAAAAGTTCAGGTCAGGAAAGCATTCCAATTGCTGATGTCACAATGCCTCTACTCACTTCTGGTGCTTGGCTACTGGATCACCTCAAGGCAGCAGCAAGACCATGGCTAACTACACCAGACAGAGGACATCAGGGGACCTGGGATCTAGTATTCAGGGGTCTACAGGAGACTAAGAATAATCACTGGGCCAAGAAGCAGCCAAAATACCCAAAGATGTGGAACTCCAGAGACCTGCAAGGTACTGTTGCCTGGGCCCTGCTCCCAAGCCAGACACTGTGTTGAGAGGGGGAAGTCTAGGCGAAAAGTCAAGGGCACATATCCAAATTCTAGGGGGCATGCCCTTTCAGGATAATTTTTACATTTGGTTAAAGGAGTTCAAATTCTCAGCATCCTTTACCTTCTTCAGTTCCCAATCCAGCTGCACTATGGGGACTCTATACAGCAGACACTGATGGGTAGAGTCTGCCCCTGTTCTCAGAATTCTGACTCACAGGTGCAGAGATCTGAGGCTGAAAGTTTATGGAAGTGGTGGAGTGAGTGCTGGGTGTGGCATAGGCTTTTAATCCCGGCACTTTGAGACAGATCTCTCAGTTCAAAGCCATCTGATTTACACAAGGAGTTCTAGGCCATTGTTTCAAAAACACAATGTTCAAGTGACTGTTCTGTACAGTGAGGGTCAACAGCTGCATGTAAACATAAGTATAAAACAAACCAAAACACACAAAAATGTGTGTGTGTGTGTGGTCCCTGGAGAGATGGAGGCTTTCATCCTTTAAAAAATATGTTATTTTTTTTTTTTACTCATTTTAAAGTTTTTGGCCAGAGTACAAAGAGATGGGTTTATAATGGTCCTTTCATATACATACACATATGTCTCTATTTCTGTATCTTTACACTGATATCTCATTATACTTTGTTGTTACTTGGAAGGGCATATACTCTTTACAGATGTAGTTAATGTCTTTATTATTAAGTATAAGGCTAGACATGGTGTTATACATCACTAATCTCAACACTCTAGAAGCTTAGGCAGGAGAATTAGCCTTGGCAACATTGTGAGTTCAAGGCCAGCCAGAGCTACATAGCTAGAGTTTGAGACCAGTCTGAGCTACGTAGTAGGGAACACTGTCTAATCTCCTACCCCCCCCAAAGATAAAGAATCTATAGGAAAAAAAAATCAAGAGCCAGCCACACATCCAAGAGTTTCTTCAAAGAAATAATTAATATTCAGGTTGTTATTTAGAAATAATTCAGGGCAAGGATTAAAAAGTAACAGTAAATCAAAGGAAAAAAATTAGTGAGACACCTTCTGATCAACAAGACACCTCAATTTGTAGGTGGAGATAGAAAAATATGAGGGAGAAAAGACTTCAATCCATGTCGATGAGGAGACCTGGGCTTGGGCTAGATGGAGGCAGGATCTTGCAATCTTGCACCCTACTTCAAGGCAGCATTTAAGGGGTTCAGGTCATCATCTTCTGTGCTGTGTTAGTGTGAGAAGAATGGGAAGTGGAGCTGGCCAAGAGTCCAGGAAGTCAGAGCTCTGAGTTCAAATTCAGATGCTGAAGCTTGCTGGGAGATGCTCCTAACTGGCCTGGTGCAGATAAACACTGCAGCTTCCCTTCTTTCTTCCTGCCTGAAGATGTAATGCTGAGGCACCATCCGAGTGCTCAGAACATTGCTGACTGCCAAGCCTCCTGTTCTGGGACCTGTGCTGGGCAGGAAGAGACCTTTCTTCTTACACACAGAACAATCTGTGGGTCCTGTGAGACCTGCCCCTCCTCAAGTGTAGCAATCTGTTCCTCTTGTGCTGTCAGCACCTCGGGTTGTGGATTTGGTGGATGGCTCTGGCTTTCCACCTCTTCTCCTGACAAATGGGTGTGTGTGTGTGTGTGTGTGTGTGGGTATGGGAGTTCTCTGCCTGTATGTGTGCATGTGTGTGGAGTGTGTTGGGTCTGTCTGTAACTATTTCTGTTCTGTATCTGTGTGTGCATGGTGTTTTGTGTGTTTCAAGTTTATGTGCATCATATAAACTTGTGTATGTGTATGACAGTGTGCCTGTGTATGTCCTTCTGTACTTTTTCATAATAGTTCTGGAGGGTACATACTCAGAAAGTGCTCTCCAACGGGGCTGAATCCTCAGTTCACCCTTTCTTTCTGTTTCTGACAGTCTTACTAAGTTGGGCCAATATCCTTAAACTCACACTGTGATTCCGTCAGGCAATCCTCCTGCCCCAGCATCCAAAGTAGTTGGCATCCCAGAGGTGACTGGCATAGGAGGCCAGTTCCCTTCTGTACTTTCTGGGGCCCTCAATGTCTGCACTCTGTTTAAGTAGCAGCCTGCTGTCAGCATGTCCTGAGGATGAACAGCCAGCATGACTGTGGGAAAGCTAGTGGATGGTATAGCCACCCACTAGTGGGTTTGGAACAAAGAATGGGAAAAACAGAAGAAAGGCTTGGAGTCAAGGGAGTATTTTAGAGGTGACACTTGGGAATGCCTGAGCGGAAAGGAGGGGTGCAGTGGATAGGGACAGAGATGTTACTGAGAAAACCAGGGACAGGGTGCAGGAAGAAGGTGTGAATCCCGAGTCAACAGTGCAGGGAATGGACAGAGAGAATGAATGCTGGTAGCTCTTCCTCTGCCCAGGATCTTCAACCATAGCTGGCTAATACCATCAGCAGCAGATTGCCACTTAGGATAATTCCCATTATCCCAACAACACAAGAAGGGACAGAAACTCCTTAGAAAAGCATCCAGTGCTTCAGGAGGCTGATGGCCCAGAGCACATGTGTGAATGTTCATTTCCTGTTGGGTACTAAGAAACAAGCTTAGGCCAGGAGATGGCCTCCACCTTTTAAAGGCTCAAGAGCTATTTAGGACACAGAGGATAAACCTATAAACCTGTTAAACCTTGCCTGGCCTGGGACCTTTACTCCCCCCCCCAATTCCATCTCTACTTTATTCCTATTCTGTAGCTCACAGGCATATCACTAGAAAAGGAGACCAGAGAGGACATTGTCTTACCTAAGGTCACATAGCTGGTAAGTACTAGAATAGAAATTTGAACTTAGCACCACCTGACACCAATATCCCAGCAGGATGCTTCTATACCATGTCTTGATATCCTGAGCTCTGACCTCTGACTTTGGCATGTTTAAGCTTGAAATATGGCTTGGCCTGTCCTCTTCTGACTATCTCAGTTGTATCTTAGATGATCAAGCCAGCCAGCTTTGCAACTCAGCCTAGACTTCTGTCTGGATACCACCCCAGCTGGACACTAGTCTTTCTGATGCTTTCCCAGTCTTACGTGTTCTCAGGCCACTCCTCTGTCCCCTATGACAGAATAGTTTAGGAGGGAGGCAGGATGTAGATGCATGGAGTGGGAAGGAGGCATTTCAAGGTGGAATGGGTAGCATGGCTTCTGATGGGCTGTTGTCCCTGATGCCAGGGAAGGTCACTGTGAAGGAGACAAACGAGAACTGACAGGGCGGGGCTGTGAGGAATGTCCTAGGAAGTCACTGAGCATGGAGAAAAGCAGCGCCAAATTCTAGCAAGTGCCTGGTAGAAGCCAGACAGCAGGAATGCATAGCTGGCTGGACCCACGCTTGCAAAATATTTGCCTACTTAGATTTGGTTTTATTGTTTATTTCTAAAATAAATGTTTGCTTTACCTTTATAGTTGTAAAGTTTTTAGGAACATAAAAAGAATGACTTTGTTCAAGGTGTAGAAATATGCTTTGGGCTACTGGGTTGGGGGACGGGAGTTAGTGTGATTGGCTAGACTCATTAGCATCTGTCTGAGGTCCTGGGATGGAAGGGAGGGAGAAGATCAGGTATGGCCACAGGCAAGGAGGATCCGGGTTGAAGGGAGGTCCTTTGTGAGTGTAACTACAAAGACTTCAGATGGACCACAGGTACCTGCGAACACACAGATGCAGATCATGACATGGAAGAGCCTCCATGCCCCAAAGCATATTTCTACACAACAGTAGCTTTTCTGTACAGTCATTTCTTTCCACTTAGCAATTTTTGTTTTATTTTGTCCACTTTTCTTTCTGCCTTCTCTGCCATCCTTGTATTTTTAAAGGAAAAACATTTTAAATTAAATATATGGGCCAACAAGATGGCTTAGAAGGTTAAGCATTTGTTCTAAGCCCATTGACTTAAGTTTGATCTCTGGAACCCAGATGGCAGAGGGGAGAATTGACTCCTAAAGTGTTCTTTGAAATCCTCAAAGGCTCATTCAACTACTCTTACTGACAGTGTTAGTCTGTATCTTAAAGTCTAGGAGAATGAAAGAGGAAAAGAAGCTAATATGTGGATTTAACATACTGTTTTCATATGTGATGTAACGGCATTTCTTGATGGTATGAGCCTGTGCCCAGAACTCTGAGGTACCTTTAGAGTTGGTGTCTTCTGGACTCTTTGTTAGTGACCTTTGTCTATTTTTCTGTTCTGATATGTCACTACCTGATTATCACAGCCTTAGAGCAGAGTTTGAAAGCCATGTACAAGTTCACTCACCCCCCCCCCCCATCACCTGTTTTACTCTCAGCCTAAGAAGTCTAAGTCAGTCTGTCAATGTCTTGAAGAAGAAAAATAACCTGGGTATGATTTTGATTGGGCTTGCACTGAATCTATGGCCACATGTATGAAAGAGAAATGGCATTGTTTCATAATTGCTGCTATGTTTTTATAATGAACATGAAACATCTCTCTATTGAGATCTTACTTTTTACTCTTATTTTAAATTTTAGTCCATTTCTTGAATGCCAAAGTATTATTGAATTTCTTTTTAGAAATGTTATTTTCTCTTTGTTGGTGGAAATTGGAAAAATTCAAGCATTTTTAGGTATGTGGACCTTGTGTCTGCTAGCCTCGCTGAACTCAGTAATTCCAATTGCAGATTATTTTGGATTTCTACACAGATAGTCACAGTGTGAAAGTTAAAAAAAATCCCAGTTTAGGATCAAATTGTCCTGGGCTTGAGTATTATTTTATTTACTAAACCTACAACTTGAAGCGAGTGACTTGTTTTCTTCTAAGGGCCATGTCTCTATGGTGAGGGCATAAGGCCTAATCAGGCTTCAGATTTTGCCATTCATCATCTTTGCCCCCCTTCATTCCACTGCCTCTAGCTCTGGCTTTGGGTTGTTGGTGAAATGCCCTCTCCTTTTCTAGCAGCCATCTCCACAAATGACCCAACACCAGCTCCAGTGGACACGTCTGTGTTGTATCATATTTCTGGCCCAGACTTCTGGGTCTAGCCTTGAGGTTCAGACTCACTCGCAGCTCCACTGCTGCTTTGTCCCAAAGAGACACACAAAAGCTTATATTTATTTCATTTTGGTCAGCCTAGGACCCAGGCATATGACTTGCTAACTCTTTACTCTTAAACTAACCCATGGTTCTTATTCTGTGCAGCCATGCAGCTCAGGACCTTTTCTCAGAGCAGCATTTCAGCTTCTCCCGGCTTCTCATTGTGAAATCTCCAGGGTGTCTCTCTGTCATCTCTGTGGCATCTCTCTGGCTCTGCTCTGAGATATTCCTAGAATTTTCTTACTGGTAACTTGCCCACACTTCCTGTCTGCCTCTAGCCAATCAGCTTTTTATTAAACCAGTAGGAGGGACAAATATTTACAAGGTACCATAATCCCATGATATGTCTGTCCTTGAATTTCTTGACAGAACTGTGACCTTTAGCATCCTTGTGGACCACTTTTGCTTGGCTCCTTGAGAAGCCCTACCTCTGTCTGTGTGGGCTTTACTCCAGTCTTCTTCAGGCTTCTCTTCACCCCTCATTGTCCCTTGCCATACTCACCCTATGGAAATAAGAGATAGGGTGGTCTTTGGTTTCTACCAAGTTTACATCTCTGGAACTATGATTGCTATCCCGAGACTCCAGGTTCATATAGAACAGCTGCCTATTAGGGGTTGCTACTGGGATATTCCATAATGTCCAACATGTACCTTAGCATCCTGTCTTTAAAGCCAGCTTTTCTGATTCCTATTCCATCATCTAAGTCAGAGGCATAGTGCCTTCTTAGCGCAGTAGGCAGCGCGTCAGTCTCATCATCTAAGTCAGAGGCATGAGGCCCTCCTGGACCCCTCTTTCTTTTCCTTCATGGTTCATTGTGACTACACTTTGTCCCTAACCCTTCTCAGTCTGTTTCCCCAGTGACCACACTTCTAGCCTTGCTGAGTCTCTGTTGTGTTGAAGGTGAGTTTGCATTGATCTTAATTAGACCTCTGAAACCCTCCATAGATGCTATGAAAACTTTCCAGACCCAGTAGGGAGTTTATTCTGACAGAAGAAAAAAATATTTCCCCTTTTCAAACTCAACTGGATGCTTTGTGATGGACTGCCATGAGAGGACTTAGGAATCCAGTCACCCTCCATTTTGTGTCTCTGTGATCTCTTGGGGACCTTGGATTCCTTTACTTCTAACCTGTGAATAGAGAGAGAAACAGAGTGAAGGCTAAAGACTTTAATGAGATGAATCTGCAGGTCTGGAAAACTTGGAGACAAAAGCTCTATCTAGTTATAAGGAAGAGAGGAGGGGATAAGCTGGGAAACAGCCCTCAGCTTCCCAGTAAGATACCGGGTGGAGTCCAGGAGGCAAATTCCACTCTTGGATAGATAGATCTCTGATAAAAAAAACTTTTTCTAAAGAGAGTAGATAATGCTAGTCCCCACTTAAACTCATTCAGCAGTCTTCACAATGCCTGTGAGACACGGACAGGACTCTTGAGGGTGACAGGGTTCACATATTAGATATCCTATATATGATAGTTATTATAACTCATAATAGTAGCAAAATTACAGTTATGATGTAGCAACGAAAATAACTATGGTGTTGTTGCGGGGGTCACCACAACCTGAGAAACTGTATTAAAGGGTTGTGGCATTTGGAAGAACTATACTGTTCCAAGCAGAAGAAACACACAGCACCAAAATCCAACCATGTGAGGCCATTCAGAGTTGGTTTTCACTTGGTCACAACCCACTTGTTAGCATAGCACTCCCCACAGCCTGGGTGCGCCCCATGTGTTGGCTGTCGCTTTTGAGGTTACACCTCTGTCTTTTTCTTCAGCTTTTTCTTCATTTTCCTTTCTTCCTTTTCCTCAGGCATGCCTGTTTCCTCAAGGACTCTCCTCTCGTGCCTTGTCTTGGTGCTCTTCCCTCATGTCATAGAGCAAATGGCACCTGACACTGGCAGCTGTACTCAGCTGTCTTATGGCGTTCTGGAGAGAGGAAATGGTGTATTTGGGGACTTCCAGAAGACTTAGACCAATGACATTGGTTTTTACCAGGGATCTTGTTAAAGATGCAAATAATTGGCTTACACCCCAGACCTACTGAACCAGAGATTCTGGGGACCCTGCAGCCTGTATTCTCATAGGTGTTCTAGATGGTACCAACACTAAGGAACCAGATGACTGTCACATTTGTCCCTGACATAGGTCAGGTCTGTGTGAGAATATCTGTTAAAATGAAGTGAACACAGATCATCCACCCCAGGAGTCTTTTAACTTCAATGGCTGCGTGTGGGTGGCTAGTTCTCTGTGCCCTCACCTTTTGCCAGCCATGTCTGGTAGCTCTCAATGGCTTCTAACTCTACCTCCAGGGGATAGGATGCCCTCTTCTGGCCTCTGTGGGTACCCTCCTACATGTAGCATTCACCCACACAGACTCACATATGCATAAATAAAAATAAAACAGAAAAAAGCCCAGGCGAACAGTTTCCCATAGTAATAGGCACTGTATGACAATAACATGACATGACAGGATAGTGGATACTGAGCCGAATAACCCTAACAAGCCACCTTGAAATCTGCAGGGTTTGGTGAGTTGGGTGAGGGTGTGAGAGGCCTGAGAAGAGTGGACAGAGGCAGTCATGGACAGAGTTTGGGGCTTTATCCACAAGCATGCTAGGGAGGTCCCTGGGGAGGGTGTGTAGATTGAAGAATGACAGACATACTGATACCTGTTTTTAAAATGTCAGTCTGGCTGCTGAGTGTATGAAATATGCCCCACAAAGGTAAGAGTAGAAAGGAGGAAGCCAGTCTGGACTGTTGAATACCTAGGTGGAAACTGAGGCAGTAGAAGGAACTTGATTGCATGTTCCTGGTGCCAGCTGCTCAGATTTGAGTCTTGGTTCAGTCATAATGGGCTTTGAGCAAGTCACTGAACCTTCCTCTGCCTCAACTTTATAATCTGTAAGAGGGGATAATATTGGCAGCACTCAACAGTTTATAGGGAAGAGGCAGCTAATGCAGGAAAACCCGGGCCACTCTAGTGTGTTGTCATTAACTACTCTTCTGTTAATAGCAAGAGTAACAGTTGTCATTATTTAAGGTGTGCTCACAAGCCAAATTGACATGATTTACTGATCAATTGAGTCTTAAGGGGGATGGGAAGGAAAAAAGACATCTAGGATTTTACCAACTGACTAATTAGTGGTGTGTAATAAGAGCAAACCACAGGAGGACTGGTTTTGTGGTGTGATGGGATGGGGTTACAGAGAGGTTAGCCGAGGAGGAGAAGGTCTGAGGTAATACATCAGAGGTGTCTGGAAGGCAGATAAATGGATGGGCCTGAAATTCAAGGAAGATCTAGTCTAGAGGTCCTGAGACACACCTCTGGGAGAGTGGGAAAATGGAAAAGCCCAGGGTAGAGTATTGTGTCCCTTTCTCCAAAGGCTGGCTAGGAGAAGCGGGTAGTTTGGATCCCAAGATGAGCAGCCTGGGGGGAGAAACCTAGCAGGTGTCCACGTGGGCTCCACTGTGAGTACGGAATGTGAAGCAGGTGGTTGAGCTCAGCAACATGGAAGGTATTTGTAGTGAGTTATTGGGATTTTACATCATCAGCTGGTGCTTAAAAACCACTCAATAAGAAAGGTTTGCTTCCATATACTTCTTGATGCCAAGACTTAATAAGAGGAAAGGGGCTATCCCTGAAGACAGTAGAATAGCCTTTCCAGAGCTGCCTTGGAACAGGATAGCAGAGCATCTAGAGGAAGCTACTGCAAGCAACAAACAAAGGAAAACAAAAAAACTCCACCTGTTTCCCTACTCAGAGTGGAGAAGAGCCTCCTGCCTCCTTTTCAAAATAGAATTCAAGAAATCATCACTAAAGGCTGACTGAACAGAGGTGGAAAATGTCTAAAACTGAATGACGAGTTTCCAGTGATATCATAGTTTGGCACAGCTGTTCTGGTCTCTGGAGCATCTAGACACTCTCTCCTGTGGCCTCCCCACACAGACTGTGTGCATTTTCATTGACAAAGAACTGAAGTTACTATAATAAGTGATGGGCTTCACTGTGACACTTAAAATTTTTAATTAAAGCATGACTATATCACTTTTCTCTCTCCCTTTCCTCTCTCCAGCCCCTTCCAAATCTCCCCTCACTTCCTCCGAAGTTGATGGCCTCTTTTTCTTTGATTACCATTATATATACACAAACACATAATTACAGTTTGCTGATTCCCTTAATATTGCTTGTGTGTATACAATTTCAGGGCTGACCACTTGATAATGGATAACTAATTAGGGCTTTAGTTTTATGAAGTCCCACCTGTCAACTGTTGGCCTTAATTCTTGGGCAAATAATGTTCTATTCAGAAAGTTGTTTCCTACATCTGTATAATTTAAGTTACTGCTTATGTTTTCTTCTAGCAGTTTTAGAATCTCAGGTTTCAAATTGAAGTCTTTGGTCTACTTGGAGTTGACTTTTGTGCAGCATGGTAGATATAGGTCTAATTTTATTCTTCTGCAAGTGGACATTGTTTTCTCGGTACTATTTGTTGAAGATGCTGTCTTTAGTGTGTGTTTTTGCATCTTTGCCAAATATCAGATAGCTGCAGTTATGGGTACTTACATTTGGATTTCTGCTTTGTTCCTCTGATATACATGTCTGTGTCTGGGCTAGTACCATGGTGTTTTACCACTGTAGACTTGGTTTATATCTTAAAATCTAGAATGGTAATTCTTTCAGTATTATTCTTTTTGCTCAGGATGGTTTTGACTATTTAATGATATTTTTTATTTCACTTAGAGACTAGAAAAATTTAAGTTTTTATTTTTATTTCTGTGAAGAATATCATGAGGATTTTGATGGGGATGGCATTGAATCTGTAGATTGCTTTTGGTAGGACGGCCATTTCCACAATGTTAAGTCTACCAGTTTATGAGCATAGTATGTCTTTTTGTGTTCTGATGTTTTTTTCTAATCTCTTTCAGAAATTTGAAATTTTTATTGTAGAGGTATTTTGCTGCCTTGGCTAGGTTTATTCCCATATATTTGTCTTTTGACAAATTGTCTCTGAGTCTGTAAATGGAAGCATGCCTTTGATCTCCTCACTCAGATTGTACATTGTTGATGTATAGAAAGGCTACTGAATTTTTTTTCTGTTATGTTTCTTAGGGTCAGCCTGTGTAGCCCTGGTTGTCCTGGGATTCACTATGTAGGTACAGCAGGCTCCTGAGTGCTGGGATCAAAGATATGAACCACCATATCTGGTTAACTACTGATTTTTTTAAAAAAATCCATGACATTTAGCTTTTAGCTCAGGTTCATTACTTGATAGCTCTTTCAACTTAAACCATTTTCATTAATCTGTGTATTGCCATGTGGCTTGAGCCTTACCTGTGTTTCTTTACATCTTGCTTCCTTGGGCAGCAGCTTGAAGCATCTCTGTGTGATTCCACCTTCCTTCCCCTTGAGCTATGCTTCTATTTCCCACCGGCCTCTAAGCTAGCTTGCCAGAGGCCAAAAAAGCCTCTTTATTAGCCAACGGTATTTAAAGTATACAGAAAGACATCTGACATCACTTTAACTACTGACTTTTATTCTGCCACTTAATAATTGTTTCTAGAAAATTTTCCAATGTCTTAAGTATATTATTATATAATCTGCCAACAGGGATGATTTGGCTTCTTTTCCTATTTGTGTCCCTTTAATTTCCTTCTCTTGATGATATTGTTCCAGCTAGTACTTACACACTACATTGAAAAGGAGCGAAGATACTGGACAGCTCTATCTCCTTCCCATTTTAATGAAATTGCTTTGAGTTTTTCTTCATATATGAACGATATTGGCTACAGGCTTGTCATATATAGCCTTTATTATGCTGAGGTATGTTCCCACAAGCCCTATTTTCTCCAGGGCTTTCAACATGAAGGCATGTTGGGTTTTTTTGTCAAAGACTTTTCCTGTATCTACTAAGATGATCATATAATTTTCTACAGATAACACTACACTTTGCCCTTATTCAGCCCCTTCCTCCATGTAGCTGGTCCTCTTCCCCCCTGAAAACAGTCATCTCGTGCCTTCAAATCACCTCATTCCATTTCTGCCCCTTTCTCCCTCTCTACCTACCCTTAAAATTTTCTCTTCCCTTCATGGCCTCCTTTGTGCCTACTGTTACATTGCACACACAAGCACACAATGTAGGATGTATGTGTGTGCAATTGTGCATGTGCACAAGTGTGAGGGGAACAAGGTTGTGTGTGTGTGTGTGTGTGTGTGTGGCATTAAAGGACAATCTCAGGTATTGGCCCACATCTTCCATGTTGTTTGAGATAGGGTGTTTTCCATTGCATACTCCGGGCTAGCTGGTCCAAGAGCTCTGGACAATTCTCCTTTCTCTGCCTTTTACTTTGCTGTAGGATGCACTATATTTTCATCTAGTAATTTAACTTATTCGTCTAGTGTGGCCAGTCAGTTTTCCCAGCACCATATGTTGAAGAGGCTGCCCTTTTCCAGTCTATTTTGACAGTCACAAACCAGGTGGCTGTAACTGTGTGGGTGCATTTCTGGGCTCTCTCTTCTATTCCCGTGGTGTGAGTGTCTGTTTTTGTGTCCATACCAGTTCCAGTGAGCTTGAGGCAGCTGGCCACATCTAACCCATGGTCAAGCAGAGGAAGATGAGTGCTTTTGTTCACCTTGCTTTCTCTTCATTCAGAGGCCCTAGCCCCTGAGCTGCTCAGTGGGTGGATATCATGTTACCACCCCCATGAATCTAATCAAGAAGATTCTTCTCAGACGTGTAGTCTAGGCAATCTCTCACAGGAGTGCCAGGGGCATGTCTGTATGGTGATTCTAGACTCTGTCAAGTTATTAACATTGACCATCACAAACTCTTACTGGGAATTAAAAAATTCCTTCTGCCCCCCCTTTCTTTTCTCCTCCCCCTTTTTTTTCCTCTTCCCTCATTCCTTCTGATGAAACAGTGTCTCACTTCCAAAACTTCCTGTGTAGTTCGGACTGTCTTAACTGACTGCCATTTTATCTTAATCTTCCAAGTATGTCATTAGTCTCCTCGGGGCCTGAATTTCAACCTGAGCTTTTTGAAGACTTTCAAAGCCCAACAATGGTCACTCGTAGACTTCTTGCATTCCTCAAACTGTTTCTCACTCAGGTTTTCTCCTTCTGGGGCTGTGAAAACTCTTGCAACCATTTGTTTTAACCTTGGCATTTGTGTGAGGGGAATGTAGACACCGCTTTAGGCCGAGGGACAGAAGAACACGAATGATTAAACATGAACCGATTTTCTGGACTCCATTTTACAGCCCTTGGATAAAGCAATTCTTTCTTTCCACTTTCCAGAGTCAGCGGAAGTGGGCCGAGGACCTTGGCACAGGGCTTTGGAGAGATGGAATTGGTTAAAGAGCAGGGAAAGGGAAGCGCATGTCGGTGGCCCTGTCCTAGCCAGAGCGGCACACATGGGCTCCTTCGCCTGCACAGAGCCTCCTTTCTTCTCCAAGAAAAAAAAAAAAAAAAAAAAAAAAAATGACTCTTTCACAGCCCTTGGAGGCCAAGGGAAATGGAAAGTTCCACAGCATCACGAGCCCCTCTGCCCTCACGAGGGCTTTCTGCTTCTTAAGGTCAGGGGCGGAGCTCGCCATTGCAGGCAGGCGATGTATGCAGAGGGTCTCCCTCCGTGTGTGTGCAGCCAGGTGCTGGGCGCAGACTGGGCTTAGCAGGGGCTTTTCTGAGAAGCAGCTGAACTCAGACCCTGCCGGCTCCACATTCCTGCATGATGCGGGAGGGATTCCAGTGTTTACTTTGAACAATGTTTTCCTGTGTCTGAACCGAACCCACTACGTGTTAAATTCTTCCAGATTTCTGGCTCCATACTGCAGCTCCAGCCGCACAGAAACAGGTTTACGGCCCTTGGCAGAGGCGCGAACGCAGGGTTGGTCTGGACACCTTCTGCGTAGACTTTCCACTCCGTGGATGGAAAAGCGGATCAGCGCCCCTTCGGGCGCAGCGCCCGGGAGGGGCGTGTGGTCTGGATATTGCAGCACACTTGGTTAGGCTAGTGCCTTTCACATTTCCCACCCTAGAGGGCAAAAGTTAGCTTTGCTCCTTTGAGTGGCATCCGGGAATGAGAACAAGAGAGTTTTTGAAGCTGGGGCTGGCAGTGTTTTCTTGGGTAGGGTAAATCCAGAAGGAATGCGTTTGGTGGGACGTTAATGACCTACAATACATTCCAGTTCTTGAGCCTGCTGCTATGTGGGGAGGAACAGGAACAAAGGGGTTAGAGATGGAAGACAGACAGGTGTAAGGAAGGCCAGTTCTTACTGCTGGTATTCAGGTGGCACACAGGCAACATGACATGGGGGTAGAAAGCTGAACTGGAAGGTGGGTCCCCCACCGCAGCTGAATAAGACCACTGGGGAAGGGGTGGGGTGAGGCACAGGGGCCTTCTATTTGGTAAACAGCTTCTTTTCTTGTGTCTGGGATGATGAACAATCCAGGAAATATACCCTTGGACCCTGGGAAGATTTGGGATTCATGGAATCCATTGCCAACTCTATGCTCTAGGCAGGCGTGTTCTTGTCAGCCCAGACAACCTAAGTCCAAGCAGGGCATGTGGCAGGCAGATCTTAAGCCCACCCTGTTCTAGAACCTGTGTCCTGAGATGATGGAAACTTACCCCTAAGTCCCCCTTATGATTATTTGTGTATATGTGTACACGTGTGTTCATATACAAGTGATAAAGGAAGATGAGCTCTGGTCTCAAAGGTCTAGGTAGAACCCAGATAATGTTTATGTAGCAGTGTTGAGAAAAATAGTCCTGTGATAAGACCTAGTATTTTGATCTTGACGCTTTCACAAAACCTTTTGGATACTGTGTACATTTACTTGATCTTCAGAAAGAGAAATCACATAATTTTTACTTTTTATAAGAATCAAGGAATGTGTAAGGCAAGTACCTTAACCACCCAGAGCTTCCCTCTTACACTTGGATCCATCTCCACTCCAATGCTGGTCCCTTGGGGAGCATCAGTGAGTCTACTGTGTCCCCATGGCCTTGTCAAGAATCTGCTTTGCTAGAAGCACACCTTCACTTCTGGAGCAGTCAATAGGCTTCAGTTCCTTACATACAGTGCCAGTTCTCTTCCCAGTGTTATTACAAATTACCCCCAGAAAAGCAGCTTCAGAAAAGGGTCTATGTTGGTCCAGGGTTTGAGGGCACAGTACATCAGTTAAATCTCTCTGGAAATGGCTACAGAAGTATGTGTACAGAGGTGTGACTGGTAGGTGATTTAAAACCCAGGCAAGTTGACAATGAAGACTAAAACCATCACCTGTATAAGTTCACGTCTTTTGGGAGAAATTCAATTATCCCCTAGAGATGGGAGAAGGAGGAACTATCTAATCAACTTTCTCTGTCTCCATCTCACTACTAATGTGCTTTTCTTAGACTCCCCAGTAAAGGACCTTGTACTGGTTATTCCTCCCTGTGTAACAAGTTACCCTATTTAGTCACTTAGTACTTTGATCTCACAGTGTGTGTGTGTGTGTGTGTGTGTGTGTGTGTGTGATCTGAATGTGCCTTTACTGTCTGCCTCTGGCTTCTGGTCTCTCTGTAAAGTACAAGTTACAGCTTTGGCTGAGGTTACACTTCCATTGGAAACTCGGTACCATGAGTCCCCACCTCCAAATGGCTCACCTGGTTATTCTTATTGGTGAGCTTAAGGTCCTTACCAGATGGTAAACTAAGGGCTTTAGTTCTTTGCTAATGGTGGGCTGAAATCTCCCATGGCAACTTAACCACATTGGGCAACTTAACATGGCAGCTTCTATCTCAGCATAAGTAAATGACATCATGTGCAAGAAATTGATGAAGCTGGAAGCCAGGGAGATAGCTCAGTGCTTAAAGCACTTGCCTAGCAACCCCGAGGGCCAAGGCATATCTAAAAAAGAGGTATTCTAGTTTACTTTTTTTTGGTTGCTATTATAAAATACTACAGTCAAAAGTAACTTGGGGAGAAAATAGGTCTAATTTTTAGGTCATAATCTATCACTGAGAGAAGTCATATCAGGAAATAAAAGGAGGAACCTCAAGGAAGGAACCATAGAAGAATGTGTCTTGCTGTCTGTCTTGCTAAGAGGCTCACACTCACTTAACTTTCTTATCTAGTCCAGGAGAAACACCTGCCCAGGGATGGCCCCATTCACAGTGGGTGGGGCCCTCCTATGTCAGCCATAGAGACTATACTCCAGAGACATGGCTACAGGTCTGTCTCACTTAGGTAATTCCTCAGTTGAGACTCTCTCAGGTGACCCTAGGCTGGGTCAAGTCAGCATCTGAAGCTTTCTAGGACAAGGGGTGAAGCTGGATGCTTCTTGGCTTTTTGTTTCACCCTATGATTTCATTAGCATTGTTTTCCTGCCTAAGTCCCAGATTATTTCCTGTAGGAATATGATGATTCTTGGCCCAATTTTGCTTTTCTAGAATGAAATCATTCTAGATTGTAGCCACAGACACCCACTACGAGAAAAAGGTCTCAGATGGGGTAAGAAATATTCAAGATATGAGTGGGGGTATGTGTGCAATGTTGCAAATGACTGGTGACTTACACAGTTGTGGATGCATGTATTCATATGCATATGTATGTCTATATTCATGGATGCATATGTGCATGGCTCATACACTCTTACATCAAGAACTATGTGCATATTTTGCTCAGAATTACCTGTAAGTGCATATGTATTTCTGTGAGGCTTCAGGTAAACACAGGTTCCCCAGACTTGCCTGAGCTCAGGAGTCCACTCTTGAGAGTGTTATTTTGGTAGCCAGATGGTGTAAACAGTTCTCTTGGTCCTTAAAAATAAAATGGGTGGGTCAAGATAGGTAATGAGGGGATCAGTTATATAGAAGGGTTCCCTGAACACATCTTCTCAAGACTCTGCCTATTTTTTTCCATGCAATGGCTCATTTTTGGTGACATAAATTTTGTTGTTCATTTCCCAGGCCTGGACACATTGGATAATGTTGTGTTGGCACTGTGGGAGACACCCCATCCTGTCTGAACACTAACCCTGATGACACAGTCTAACCAAGAAGCTATCTTAGCATGTGGTTAAATCTGTGTTTAGTACTCAGTGTGAATTAGCTTATTAAATCTTACCTGTAATCCATGAGTTCTCTTTCTGCCTCCGTGCTCACGGTGAGAACCCGAAGGCTTATAAATTTCAAGTATCTTGTTCCTGATCAGTCAGTCATGTTCCCGGCCTTTCCTGCACTCACGCTGTTAGTTTTGTGTTACACTTTATTCCAAATGAACTGCTTAATGTTCGGTATCATCACAATGGGAACATTGGTGAATTCTGTCAGTTGCCCTCTGGAACCTCAGGGAGAGGGCTGTCTCTCAAAGGTCAAGCCTTTGCCAGGGACACCCACATGACACTGCATAGGGCTTGTTCCTGGATCCTAGAAGTATTTGATGCATCCCTCCACCATGCCAAGGAGACACATTAAAATCTTTGTTGTTTGGTTGGATTTCTGACCCAACAAAAAGTTCTTTTGTCAGGACTCCCAGATTTCCTGGCATGGTACCCACACATATTTTCTACGTGGCTAGCAGTTCTGTTCGGCTGTGTACGACTTGTGTATAATCGTGCCTAGAAAGATTCCCGTAAAACTACTAATTACAGAATGCTCCCCAGTTGGAAACAACTTCTTCCCTGCTCTTTAGGGAAGAAGACACTGCTCTTTTGATTGGAGCTCAGGGTTTTCTGTTCTCCCAGGACTATCCACCTTAGTTACATTACATCTTTTCCACTTTGTGTTTCTCATTCTACACTTCAGAGATCAGCAAAATCTGGGAGAAGTCAGGGCAATGTAAGGTTTGGGTGGGATCATTTGACAAAGATGTACACTGGGCATTTAGTGCCAAACAACTGTTGACATCATGCTGGGGATGTGTGGAGATGAAATCGAGAAAGACTGCAGAAATAACCAATGAAGACTGAGGGGGAGGGTACTGAGTGATGCTGGAAGAGATTCTGCGTGCTGTCGTGAAGGCTAAGTGGGAAAATATTTCTAAAGTATAAGAATGCTCAACTCTACCAAAGACCATTCTGTTTTGGCAAATAAGAGGGTAGAGGCCTGGGGCATAAACGGAAAGGCATTCTCTGATAACAGCAGGGCCACTTCATCCACCTAGTGGAAGGAAGGAAGAGTGGTTGGGAGCCCATGGTGGCCAGTTGGTAGGAAATTTAGAGGGAGTTGAGGATGATCTTGGGTCATGGATTTTGGGTCTTTCTGGAACTGGAAAGCACAGGAGCTGAGAATGAGAAGGGAAGCAGGCAACAGGAGTCTGGAACCATTTCTTGGGAAATGAGAAAGTGAACCAAACAGTAAAGGGAGGTCCTGAGGTCGGCTAGCCATGGAACATGCTTTCGAGATGGAGGCAATGATAAAGTGCAGGCTTTGGCAGCTAAACAGCCTGAGTGTGAATCCTAATTCCTAGTTCGTGTAGTAGCTGTGTGCCCGTGGGTAGACTACTCCATAGACTCCAGGGCTCTAGTTTCTTTGTGAAATGCAGATAAAATTAAAGTTTGTCAGAATTAGTTAACATAAGATGTTTAGAATGTGCTTGGTACATAGTACAGCATAGAAATGCCAGCTTCATGTGGGACCTGAGCAGGCAGCCAGATTAATCTTCCAGCAGGTCTGATGGTTGAGATGGAGGCACTTGAGGAAGGACCAGTTTTTGTTTAACTGGTTCTGGGACCTTGTCATGCAAATGTGGTAGACAGAGGGGCAAGGGGGCGCATTAATTCCTTTCTTATCCAGACAAAGGCAACAGGAGACCAGGGTTTGCTTTGGCTCATGACAGAGAAAGGTTGGCTGTGGGATTGTGAGACAGCATGTTGTGTTGCACCTACAGCTGGCAAGCAGAGAGAGGGATTCTGGGATCAGCCTGCTTTCTCCTTTCAAATTAGAGGAAGACCCCAGCTCACAGCATGGTGCAGCCCACATTCAGAAAGCATTCTCCCTCTCCAGTCACACTTTCTGCAAACACCCTCAGACAGTCCCAAAGGTGTGCTTCCCTATTGACTCAACCCAGTCAAGCTGACAATGTCCCTTGACCATCACAGGTGGATTGCCAAGACTAATAATTTGGGACCGTGGATTCTAAACTAGACATAGCAGGAAATGAGGACACTATGGTGATGGACAGATAGACAATGATTGTTGGAGGTGAGGAGTATCAAGGGATGCTGAGGCTAGCAATTGGCACGGAACTCTGACATGAAGCGCTACTCGTAGCTGTGGGCCAGGGGCTGACCCTGTTAGTGACTGGAGGAGCAGGAGCCAGCTCTCAGAAGCTGCCATTACCTGGTGAGGAAAAGGCTTGTGTAGTCTGGTGCCCTGGCTTTCAGAGGAGGATCAAGGAAGGAAAATGACTTGATAATCACAGGGGAAGGGATCAAGGACCTGCTTTCAGGCAGAAATCTGCAGACTTGGGTGGCAGATGGGGGTGTCGGACATCCTGGGCTTCCTTTCAGAACCTGGGGGACTCTCTATTATGGGGCTAGGAGACAGGGTACATTCTGTGCCTCTTTCCAATAGAACACTCCTGGCAGAACTTCTATAAATTCATGTGTGTGTGTGTGTGTGTGTGTGTGTGTGTGTGTGTGTGTGTATGTGTGTGTGTGTATGTATGTGTGTGTATGTGTGTGTGTGTGTGTGTGTGTGTGTATGGTGGCGATGGGGAGTGTTTCCTCATTTCAGCCCCAGCCTCAATCTTGGTCTCAGTTTTCCAGATCTTGAATGTAATCTTGATCATGTTATTCATGGCTCCAGGCAAATCCCAAGCCTCTTGATCCTTGATAATTATTCACTATCATGTGGTAAATGCTATGTATAGTGAGTTCATTTCTCCTACTACTAGTGATGGGTATCTAGAGTGTGAAGTATGTGTGTGCACATGATGTCTGTATGCATATGCACATGATGTCTGTATGCATATATATGTACATTCATGTAAAAATGCCCATGTATGTATATGCACATATATGTATATATACATACATAAACACAAGTGTGTTATGATATCTCATATACCCTGGTGGTGGATGAGGAACAGGGTCCCTTGCCCCATGCTAGCATGGTGATGCGACAGCATGATGAGACCCACAGGCCCGCTAGAAAGGGATGCACAGAGTAATGGGAAAGGTTTTATTATAATGAAGAGGGAGAGATAAATGGGGGAGGGGCTGAAGAGTTCTCAACCTCTGGCAAGGTGGGGAGAGAGAAGAACAAGAAAAAGGGAGGGGTCGAGGTTAGAGAGCCTTCTTAAATGGAGTTTGACCTCAGAACCCTAGGCTAAATGCCCCTGGGACAGAATCCTAACAGGCTGTACCTATTTGTGACATGCATATGTTCAAATACATATATTCACCATATGCAGATGCATGGGTATTGTATGTGTGTAGGGCAGACTTATGGCTGCAAAGCCAAGGTGGGGATTATTTTAGGAATTCTTTTGTTGAGCTAAAACACTATGACCAAAAGCAACTTGGGGAGGAAAGGCTTTATTTCATCTTACAGATTGTAGTTTGTCATCAAGGGATATCAGGTCAGGAAGTTGAAGGCAGGAACTGAAGCAGAGGCTATTGAAGAATGCTGCTTACTGGCTTGCTCTCCATGGCTTGCTTGCTCAGTCCACTTTTTTTTTTTTTTTTTTAATACAACCTAGGATCATCTGCCTGGGACTGGCATCACCCACAGTGGACTGGTTCCTCCCACATCAATCTTTAATCAAGAAGACGCCCCACAGGCAAACTTGCTTATAGGCCAGTCTTCTGATGGCATTGTTTTAATTGAGGTTTCCTGTTCCCAATGATTAGCTTTGTGTCAAATTGACATAAAATTAACCATTAAGGGGATACTTTCCTGGGATGCAGTATTGAAGAGCTTGGTATCCCAAAGCTAGGGGTCCTGGCTTTTATATTTTACAGTATGTAATGCATTTTAAATAGTGTGACATAATCACATCTTGATCATTATTTCCCTGCCTACAGTGCCATATCTATTAAATGGTTGGCATACAATGAGCCATCAGTACATATTTTTGAAGGAATAAAAGCATTTATAAATGTTTCTACCTGTAGCTTTCAAATGCAGAATAAATTAGAAAGAGAATACAGTAGGAAGACATATTGGGGGAACAGATCCTAAAACTGAGTTGCAAAAATGAAGGAGTCTGGTTTCCATTTTCACTTGAGTGAGCAGGAAGGATGGCCATGCCCTTACCAGAAACTGGCATAGAGACAGAGGTGATGTTTTCAGGAGTACAGCATGACAACAGATATGGACCTGGTTCCAGACAGGTTCAGTTTGATGATGTATGACAATTCAGCAGGGAGCTGTAGGAGATTGGAATCTACTGTCAGAAAAGAGATGGGCCGGAGGAAAGTACTTTGGCAATTTTCAATGTGCTAGTGGTATTGACAACATGAAATGATGAAGCTTTGACAAAGTGGTTAATTCTGACCAAGTTCATTTCAAAGGAAAATGGTAATTCAGCATCCTGACATAGTAATGCATAATGTGAATATACTTATGAGTTATTAAATGTCATTTTCCAGAAGACTCTCTAGTGAACAATAGCAGGAGAGATTATTTTCATCAGTGTGAACAGATGATGATTTATTCTTTGTGTGTGTGTGTTCATGTGTACAAACGTGTGCATGTGTGGCTGTACATAAACACATGTGGGGCCAGAGGCGTCTCTTGCTGACCGGGAGCAAGCAGGCTAGATTGTTGCCCAATGAGACTGTCTTTAGCTTCCCAGCACTGCTTCTGTCCTCAGCTTTTTCACATGGGTCCTGGGGATCAAACTCTCCTGGTGCTTGCAAAGCAGTCTTTACCTTCTCTCCAGTCCATGATGCACCCTTTTTATTCACTTCCTTCTCTGAGGCCAAGTATTGTTCTCTCCTCTATGGTACCCTCTCCTAATATAGAGCTGGATAAACTTCCCAAATCTCCCTATATATACTTCTTTGCTTTCTCCATAGAAAATATGGGACAGAATTTGACAATTTCCTTTTTGACAGAATTTGGCCTTTTCCTTTTTGAGCGCACTTTTATGAACTATAACAGACATAGAAAAGTTTGTATTTGTTTGTGTTTACACCTTGAGGTTGGACAGATACAAACTCCTGTGGTAACCTCACTGTAGGAAAGGCAAGCACCCATCAGAGCATCTTTGTGCCCCTTGATTGAAATGTGAGATCTGTCCTCAAAAATTTAAGGGAACAAATATCGTGTTAGCGGTGGGTACAATGCATCCAGCAGATCTCTAGAATTTATTCCCTCACATAACTGAAACTTTGCCACCAATGTGTCTCCACTTTCCTCTCTCCATGGTTCTTGACAACTTTTTCCATGAGTTTTCAGATAGGCTTTCAGATACCACAGAGTGGAATCCTATAGTCATTTGGACACTGGCTTATTTCACTGTAACTCAAGTGACAATTTCTCAAAGACTCAGAGGCTTCATTAAGACATGCATTTTGTATGACAGTGCTGGGCTGACCTCTGTGGGGACATGTGATGCTGGTGGCCTCTTCACTAAATGGCTCATTCCCATTGTGGTTTTGGTTTGCTTCCCATGGTTCTTCAGCCTGCACAGCAGTCACCTGGCATCTTGCCAAAGGAGACTTTCATAGGCTGTGGTACTTTGTACCCAGTGGTTTGGAGATGGCTCTTGGTGCTCCAGCATCATACTTTCTCACTGGTCCTGTTGCTTTTTTTTTCTGTCATATCATGAAGCACCCAGCTTTTCTGTTTACCTCATGAATTCATCCCTGCCATCTGCAATCTCCCTGTCCACAGTAGACTCAGCTACATAAGCTGTCTCTTGGGATGCTTTATTTTCAAATTGATTTTGCTTTATTTCTTGGTACTAGATATTGAATGTATGTCTCTATGCATGCTTGGCAGAGCGTATAACCTCTATAATGCTTGAACTATAACCTCTATGAAGTTTTTACTTGTAAAATCTTTTTTTTATGTAGAGTGAGTGTCTTACTCAGTTACTAGACTGGCCTTGAAGTTGTAATCCCCTTGCTTTTGCTTCCTGAGTAGCTGAGATTATAGGCCTGGGTCACCCTGCAAATGGACTCTTTCTAGCTTTTTCTTTGATGCATCTGTGACAGAAATGACAACTGAAGGTTTTTGCCACACAGTCATCCAGCATAAAGATCCTTTCTGGACGCCTGTGCCTTGCGTCAGTGGTGGTCACAGAATCCATCGTGTCTCCTGTTCTATTCTTGTTGTGTATGGGCAGCATTGCAACGAGAAGACAACCTGGAGCTGGAAACTCAGGGCCGTAGAGTCCACCAGGCAAAGATCTCACCTATTTTCCTCTGTCCATGAATAGAAGGTGGGAGGAGGAGGAGGAGGAGGAGGAGGAGGAGGAGGAGGAGGAGGACTATGACGACAGAGCTCACCTTTCGGGGGAGAGGAAGTAGCTCTGGGCAGGTGGAAATCTTTGCTGAGATGAAATCTTGAGCAGGCAGCATTAGCTGTGCAAAGCCTCAGAAAAATCAGAAAGCTGTTTGAGTTCTGTGTTTTAAAAGACACTGGTCATGACTTATAGTGACCGAAATTGGACACACCTTAAAATCCCCAAACAGAGTCATCATTAATAATGATTCATTCCTTGGATGGATTGTTAAGTATCTTCTAAAAATAATTATGAGTAATCTTTAACACTATGAACAAATGCAATAGAATGACTGAGCAAAAGTGATAGGCTCAAAAGAGTATCTGTAAGAATGGGTGGGATGGGAGTTGTGTGATAACATTGAGAGTGTGAGATTTAAAAAATACGTCATTCAAATCTAATATGTTGGTATACAATGTCTATTATAAGGACACATGCAAATGCTTTTGACAAAATATATACTTAAATTTGGAAAACATACAAAGAGAAAATCACCTTCCCCATTGCACATGTTGCAAGTTGCTTTCCTAAGGGGCTGGCACTTCGTTCTACTTCCTGTTTACAGTTTTGTAGTGACCATGGTGGTAGGCCACAGCTGGAAAGCAATAAGGTATTCTCGAAGGCAGAGTTTACACAGAGCTTTGAACCCACATACTTCACCCCATCCCAATATGCACAATATCCCAGTCTGAGTTTGCCTTTCTTGCCAAGTACTCCATCATCCTTTGGTTTAATTTCTATTCTGCAAGTTGCATTAGAGTGACAGTTATTGCTGGGTATGTATGAAGGGAAGTTATGACAATGTGCATACTTTTCGGTTTTTAGTATAATAGTCTGGCTTGTTCTGTTGTGGGCCATTCACCCCTAACAGTTGGGAGTTTGAATCAATCATAATTTGGAGTCACCTGTGACCCAAGAGTTGAGTGCATGTTGTAATACAGTCTTTTATCACATTCTGGCATGAACAGGGACCCAGCTGTTGATAACAATGGAATAATCGAATCTTACAGAAGTGAGTAATAACCTTAATTCTTTGCTTCTACAAGAGTCCCAAGTGCCAGCCACTCTCTTCATAGTCTGGGTTCCTGGCCGCCATTCCTAAGCTCTGAGTGTTTCAGAGGAGGTTGCCTGGGCTGCTGATTGAGATCGGCCCTGGGAAATGCTAGCTGTTTCCCCATGAGTTCTCTAGGTTCACAATGCTCCATTGTTCCAGAGGGAGCAGGACTTCCTCTTTCTGATTGATTAGTCATTGTGCAGCCTTGCATTTTCGCAGCTCTATTGCTCAGGAGCCAGCTGTCGCAGTAAGGGAGTCTCTGGGCACAGATCACCTAAATCTTTTCAAGTTTGGTTTCCTGATTATGGGCTGTTAGGGTTGCTGCTTCATATCTTTCCTTTTGGACTAGCTGATTAATGTAAGTCTGCTCTAAATGTCCATGCAGGAAAAAGTAGAAAGGCTCCTTCATGCCTTTTTGATTTGTTCTATAAATATATTTTTAAGTTGGAACTTGATGTATAGATAACACAACTCACATGTACTTTATGCCTAATAAGTCTTTGTATTCCATCTTTCAAAAGGTACAGTAGTATGTTAGATGGAGGATTTCCTGAATAAATATAATATTCATGCCCATGGTTGTTCCTGAGAGCTGTGCAATGCTCAGAACTACTTCTGGTAGGGAATTTGGGGAGTATTGCTTCAAGCAGCTCAGCCTAATAATTCATGTGCAGAAATCAGACCACTGGGAGACAGCAGTGTCTGCCTATGGGAGGAATAAAGGAAACATCAGAGCTGCCATTAAGACCAAGATCTGGTCGTCATTCTCCTTATCCTTCGGGATACAGCAGAATCAGTTTTACTTCCTGCTTCCTGATTCCATTTCCCCTTCCCCATCCAAGGTGGTCCATCTTCCTCACAGGGCTATGAGCAGCTTGCTTTATCTGGTCAGCATCTGGCTGCAAACTGGCTGATGGGATATGTTTAGACTTAGTGCAAGGCTTTCTCTGCTTTTCTTCCTGGTTACACGGGTAGTATATATTAGTCTCGTTTGATCTCTTGTAAGTATGAAAAACCTGATTTGCAGATTGGGGACACTGAAAAGGGCAGACACCAGAGCAAGAGGTGAATGTATGAATGCACTATAGTTCTGGGGCTCTGAGAGAATGTAGGACCCATGCTGTTCAGGACAGGGTTTGAAGTGCATTGTCAAGTCAATGAAATGAATAAATGCTGTATGTCTGCAGATCCACAGACTCTGTTTCCGGGCTTGGAAAACAAAGCACCTGAAAGTTATGACTTTAGTTGTTAGTACCATATGTTGTATGTATGTACATATAGCAGAATAAGCTATATGTACATACATGTAGTTGTATGTACCATATAGTAGAATAAGCCAGAAGCATGGTTCCTTTCCTCCATGGTAGGTGGGATCCTGGTAATGGCAGGCTGGTATTAGAAGATGGACAGTGCTGATTAGATTTACAAGGCCACACCCCAGATGGAGTAGTGATCCTCAGTTTCCCCCAATGAGGTCCATGTCAGAACTTATCACTATCAAGGCTGATCTGTAAGAGGGCATCGTTAAGCTTTGTTTTCCTTCTTGAGAGTGTCTATAGAGAGAGGCTGCAGTGAGGGAGAGAAGGTGGCCGGCTGTTGGCTCTCACACAGAGAGAGGAACTGGTGATGTTCTTTCCTGAAAGATCAACTTGTTCCTCCCGCCCCTCTGTCTTCATAGTTCTAGGGTTCCTGGCCATCCTCAGCATATCTAGTGACTCTCCTGTATGCCCCACCCCCAGAGCCATTTGGGGCCGGTAGTGGGGTGTTCATGGGACAGGGGCAGGTGAAAGGCAGAGAGAGTGGTGCTAAAGCAGTGTGGTGTGCACTCAGCCCCTGCAGGTGTGAAATGCAGGAGCTCTGTGAAGGTCCTTGTTCTGTGCAGGGGAAGCATGATGGTTCCCTGGAGGTCACTCTGGCTGGAGATCAACCGCTGGATGAGTTGATTTCCACCCTGGAACACTTCAGAGATCAGCTTTTCAAGACACTTCTGCTCTTAATGGCCAAAAGTAAAAGGGGTGTGGCCAGAGAGCAGAAAAAGGACCAGGGCAGGGAAGGAAATGGACAGCCGAGGAAGACAAAATGCAGAGGGGAAATAAGCCTTTGTACTAGGCCTCTGAGAGAGTGCAAGTCTCCTTCCAAGAAGGAAGAGACACTTAGGGACAGCACAGACACTTAGGGCTCACAGAAAGTGAGCCCAGCAAGATAAACATGCACACAACAGCCAGAGAGAGCCTTGTGGTTGGTAAGGGAAACACCGGGTCCTTATGTTGGATTGCTTTTCCCTATTTGGATAGTTTTGAGGGCCTCTGAGGAGGATTTTAGAAGGCAATAGTAAGGACAGAGCCAGCTATGCCCCGAGCAACTTTACCCTTCTGTGCTCTTACATGGTAGCATTCTCTGAGGCATGCAGTCCCAAAGGCTGGGCAGGACCTTGATTAAAAATCTGCATGGATGTTTTATTGATCCCTAGTTCCATGGTATTTCCTGTCTAATGGATGAATGATCAACATGTCAAAGATAATTCTGCATATTCACTCTGCCGCTTGAAAGGCTACAAAGCAAGTCAACATATACCAAGCCCTGAGAAATACTGCTGGAAAGGCTTTACTGTGGTATTTAAACAAACTTGGTTGGCAATATGCCTGTAATCTTACATAAAATAGATCCTCTAAATGGTGGCTCTTGGGCTAAAGAACCTATATGGCTGTATGGGTGGCCCCTGTCCTCTACCCTCCACCCATCTTTTTCTTAAACAGTGCCTATTAACATCCTGAGAGATTCTGACATCCTTTGGGACACAATTTAGGCAACCATAAGTGAAGCTAGCAGGTCAGTCATGAGTGTGCACTGTCTTACAGTATCAGACAAAAAGCCTGAGTGGAGTTGACTTGTGTCAATGCACTAATCCATTAATTCTGCCTGGAACCACAAAATCCTTTTGTAAGATGGCTTCCTGAGATAAGGGCACAGCTTGTGGCAGACAGAGAGTGAGGTAATCAGTTTTGGAGAATCCCGTTCACATTGCCTTTCCCTCATTGGCAGTGCCATTAAGCCGTTGACTTGCTTCTCTTCTGCCTTTGATCTAAGTCCCATCCACCATTGTCACGTGGTTGTAGAAATGCACCGTGGCCCCATTAAGTGTTTTCAAGGACACTGAGATACAGCACATAGCAAGTAAACAAAGACAGTTGGCAGTGCAGACTGCCTTCTGGTCCTATGTCTTGTCTCTAGGTAATTACTATCACCTTACAAATTGTCAGTGTTTTGGGGGATAGATTGATTCACAAGCATTCAGTCATAAACTGCACAGTGTGCTGGAATCACTTGGTGTTCACCTCGCCACTGTTACTGTGAGAAAATACTCTGATCCAAAGTAAAAGTCTTTATTTGGCTTACCCATGCATTACTGAGGGAAGCAGGAATCACAGAGGAGTGCTTGCTGGCTGCCTTATATGAATATATTTAGCTAGCTTTCTTGCCCAGCTCAAGACCACCTTCCCAGTGATGACACCGCTGTCAGTGGGCTGGGCTCCTCTAGACAAGCTTAACAGTTAAGACAACATTCACCCCACACTTTGCCCGGGCCAGTTGGATCCAGGTAATTCCTCAGCTGAGGCTTTCTTCTCAGATGACTCTAGGCTGTGTCAAGTTTACAGTTAAAGCTAACCCTCTTAAAATGTTTTGGCTAATAACACGCATACATTATTTGTGTATAATAATGGGGCTCAATAGCATATTTCAATATAAATATACAGTAGTGCACTGACCAAATCCAGCTTCCGTTTCCCACCTTCCTTGTGCCTTCTGCCCCCTGGGAAGCTCCAATTCCTTCTCTGTCTCTCATTCCAGATAAACCACAAGGTTGGGAGTGAGAGTTGGCACCATAATTTTAAAGATGTGCGATGGAGCACTCCCAATGTGCAGCAAAGTGTGAACTACGCTGGTTTAGAAGCATTTTATTGTCCTTAAGACAACCAGGTCTCCCTGTGCAGGCTAGTCTTAGGTCAACTCAACTCAAGCTAGAATCATCTGAAAGGAGGGAGCCTCAACTGAGAAAATGCCTCCATAACTCCAGCTGTAAGGCATTTGCTTAATTAGTGATTGATGGGGGAGGGAGGGCCCAGCCCATTGTGGGTGGTCCTGTCTCTGGATTCTATAAGAAAGCAGTCTGAGCAAGCCATGGGGAGTAAATCAGTGAACAGCACCCCTCCATAGCCTCCGCATCAGCTCCTGCCTCTAGGTTCCTGCCGTGTTTGAATTATTGTCTTGCTTTCCTTCAGTGATGACAAGAGATATGGAATTATAAACCAAATAAGCCTTTTCCTCCCCAGCTTTCAATTTGATCATAATGACTCATCACAGCAGTAGAAATGTGATCACACTCTAGGAGAAGCAGGGCAAGAATTCAATGCTGTCTTCATTTCACAGGAGCCAGCAGAGACCCTGACAATTGAAAGAACACAATCCCTGCTCCAGTTATGCCTTTTCCAGGGCAGCGTCACTTCTTTGAATCTGAACTCTGTATCTCAGACTAGATTCTAAAAATGTTGTGATGAGAAACTGAGTGGGGACTGGGGAGCACTTGCCCTGGACACCCAGTTGCTTGAACATGGACTGTGGGAGAAACAAGAAATCTGCTTCAGCGTGGCCTCCCACCCATCTCGACAATGCTGTCTCTGTCTGCACACTGTGGCTCTGCATTTCATTTACAGGAATACAAAATAGAACTTTTGTGCTGGACATGATGGAAATTATGAAAGGCCACAGCTTGTCTTCAGACTTATGTCAACTATTTATCTCTTGTTATTTTCAACAAACAAGTCCTCCCCATGCAGTTTGAGAGTGTCTCAATCATCGCTTTTTCTCCAGTTGCCTCAGCCCCTGATGCAGCATGTATGGTATGAGAAAAATATACCATTCTATAGCGTTGTGGGTCCACCAGCCACTCTGGGCTGTGGCACAGAAGCTCAGTTAGATAGCATTCAAAGTGTGGGATTACACATAGCACAATGGTGCTAGAACAGGGCCCACTAGGCTCTGGCCTCCATGGTTGCTTTAGATTTGTTAATTTAAAAAATCAGAAGCAAGGGTGAAAGAAATTATTCCCAGTCCCCTAAATATTATCATCTCCAAGTGTGTTTCCATGATCTGGCACTATGGTGGAGGTGGTGGTGGGGAGACACAAATTCTAATAGCTCTACCACATGCACTATAATCTGAGTCTTTTTTCACTGAAGATAGACAGCAAGAGCTGGGTGGCCACTTGGATGCTCTCTATCTGAGAGAATTTGGAATGAATGACTAAGGTCCGAGAACCCGTGGCTGGTCTTAAAAGAAAAACTAAGATGTCTTAAATTTTACTTTAAAATTATCCCAAGCATCTCTAGGTTATAGGACACTTGGGCATTATTTGTTCTGAAGCCTTAAAATACTACATTGATACTGTATTTTAAAATGCTTTGCTGTGGAATATTGCCACTGAAACTCAGTGGAGAATTCTACAGGACTAGGATCTAAAAGGTTAAGCAAACCTGGCTTTTGTCTTTTTTTTTTTTTTTTTTTTTTTTAATATAAACAGATATCCAGGATGCTATCAGTTGTAGGTGTCTTGAATAAAATGTTGAAATTTATGGATGATTTATTTTATGAAAACACCAGAATTTAAAGTTTCTATTAGTCGACATATTGAAATCCCACACTAGTTCCTTGATTGGGAGAACAGAAGATGTGGAAACGTGGAGTCTTCCTGAATTAGAGGTGGGTGGTCCACATATGAACAAATTGGCATAGTACAGCTCACTTCTGTTCCAGCTGATGGAAATGGTACCACTGCTCTTGCTGGGGACAGGGTGGTACTCAGTGTGGCCCATGCACTGAGAGCATCATGGAGTTATTTGTGGAAGCAGATTCTCAGATCCTTCAAACAGATCCACTGAACGGGAGTATAGGAGCAAGGCACAGCCACAGACCCTGCAGGTTATTCTAAACATTATTATATTTGGGAAGCACTGATCCTAGGCTAAGAGTTCTCAGGCTGTGGTACCCAGTAACACCAACATCTCCTGGGAACATCTGCATGTTTTCACACGGCTTCAGCAGGAGAAAGCTAAAAGGCTCCATGACCCTTTCAAATACTTAAAGGCTGTAGAGATGGAAAAACTGAGTAATAAATAATGAATTCTTGGAGTAGAGGAGCAATGGCTCAGCCAATAAAGTGCTAGCTAGGTTAGTGTAAGGCTCTGATTTTGCTCTCCAGCATCTGTGTGCTTTCCAGGTAGACGGACCTGTGAGGCTGCGAACTGCTGACTATAGCATCCACCACATCTTCCATCAGCAAACAGAACATTAAGGCTTTCTGATTTCTGCCCCTCATTGGGGGCCTCTCTAGGTGCCTCCTGGCAGCTGCCTGACCATCTCTGCCACTTCTGTCTCAGGTACTGGCTGGGAAGTGCAGGTCAGAAAGTGGGGCCTTGCCATAGTTGTAGGAACAAGACCTGGACACTCCAGGACCATAAAGCCAGGGGAGCTGAATGCAGGACCCCTGAAGGACTGATCACAGTAACCTAAGGAGCTGGAACAAGGCCACGCTAGTAGGTTTCAGGACTTACTCAACTCTCCCTGAAGTAACAGACCATGGGATGTAGGGCTCTCAGGGTGGCTACTGACCACTTGTTGAATCAGCTTTAGGAGGCTTTCACATTTTCCCAAAGCCATTTGGAGCTATGATAGACAGAAAATTGTAACAAGGAGAGAGAATTGGGCAGAATAATACAGGAGCAGTCGGAGGATGGGCAGAGGGGCTCTGACTACTCTTCTGCCATGGTTGTGTGAATGTCCTACCTGCAAGATCTTTGCATCTGCTTTGAGGCTACAAGGAAGGCAGGAGGGGAGGTGACATCCAAGCGTGTCCATGGAGTTTCTGTAAGGGAAAGACGATGTTAAGTGTATTCTTCAGACAGTGGAATACATGACCATGACAGGGATATGGAGCCCTCTGCAGCACATTCTTTGTTGACAGGTCTGTTTCCAGACAAACTCCAGCTTCTCAACGTCCCTAAGGCATCATGGGAATAGCTGTGTACAGTAGTTCCTGTTCCCCAGAAGATGTGTCCCAAGACACCTATGAGTGCCCGGAACAGTGTATAGCAATAAACTTTGTACATCTTATGTCTCCTTTTATGTATGAGTACCCATAATGAGGCTTATAAATTAGGATCACTAAAATTAGTAGTAGTAACTAGTAATAAAATAGATTATGATGCTATATTGTAAAAAATAATTATTTATTCCGAGACTTTTCTGTTTAATATTTTCAGGTAACTGAAGAACATGACGAGTAACACTGGGCACTATTTCTCTTGACTACCATTGTTTTTTTCTAAACTCAGGTTAGAGATGGAAAGATAAATTTGTTTAATTCTTTTGCCTCCCAAACTCCCAGTGAAATGACCTAAGACAATAAAATCAGGGAAAGGATGTACTACCAGGGAAGATGGGCCAGTGGCAGATGCAGGGGAGGGGCTTGTCATTCCTGGTACACAGAGTACAGCCAAGATGAGAGACGAAAAGCCTTCGTCCCAGGACTCCATACCTGTTAAGGAACTAGTAAAAGGGTGGGTGGAATTCTCAGCGAAACTCCCACCACGTTCTCAAACATCAGAACTTTTGGGCAGGAGCCACAGGGAGAAACGTGCTACCGTTGAGTTCAGACCCACCATTAGTAAGCTGTACAAATTTGCCAGCCTCAGGTCTGTCCTTTGTCAAAAAGGGAGAACATCTACTTTATGATATGATCAGAATGACAAATAGTTTGCATCTGGAGACACAGCTGGAAGGTACAAGCCACCCTTTAGTGATTACTGCCTGCATGGGCTGCTAAGGGTTTGGTGCAGGTTACTGCTAATCTGCAAGGCAGGTAGCCTATGGAAAGCAATCTCATTCCATACAGCAATCGCTCTAATAAGGCAGAGTTCAGAAAGGGTGAGACACTTGTCCAAAATTCATCCTGTTTCAGGTACAGTAGGCTGATGCTCCAAGTTCCCTCCCCTGCTCCCCTCTCCTTCTTTTGTCTTATTTTGTTTTTACAGTGTCTCATGTAGCTCAGGTTGGCCCCAAACTCCTGATCTTCTTGACTCTACTAAGTTTAGGGTTTTTTGGGCCTAAGCTGCTATACCAAGCTAGCACTTCTCTTTTTAGCAGTGCTGGGTTTCCAACATGGGCCTCATGCATGCCAGGTGAGCATCCTGCCAATAAGCCTAGTCTCTAAACTGTATTGTCCTGAGCTGTAACATATCCTTAATGGCATGCATCTGGGTAGTATAAATGCTTAAACTCAATTAAAGGTATATCCAAAACAATGTCTTTTACATATTACAGTATAATAATCACTCATATAGCATTGATTGTGTTAGTATTTTGTTTTCTAGAGGTAATTTCAAAACACAGAGGAGGATTACTCAGGCTCTATGCAAACACATCTTCTTGTTTTTCCTCTGCAGCTCAGTCTGTCCTCACACTTGTGATCATCTACCTCAGGCTCCTGAGTGTTGATTTCACAGCTATGCATCTTTATGTCCAGCACACAACATTTTTTTTCTTAAAAAAATAAGGAGCTTAAACACATAAAGAGTTTGATAACTGTGTGTGTGTGTGAGGCTGGAATGAACGAACCCCCTGTGAACACTCAGAAATCACTCTATTACCATCCTGCAACAGCTTTCTAAGCAACATTTAGTTGCGGACAATAGAATTTGAGGCTTAAACCAACGATTAGATAAAAACATTGGAAAGACAGCCTGTCTCAATCCAAGTCTCTCTTTTTAGTAGTATTGTGCTATTCTTTAATTGATAATTAGAAATATCATTCTGTTTATCTTTGGATTAGATTTTACTTTCACTAGACAAGAGGCAGGCTTCAAACTGTGGTCCCAGACCCCTGGAGTCCTTTGATGAAATGAATTACCGAGCACGCAAGTGTGTCTAATCCATGTCCTTTCTCTTCTAGTGGAACACGCAGAAAACATCGGCCTCCCTCTGACACTCCTTGAGAAGCACAGCCCATGGCCAGCCTACGTCACCTACATCTCCCCAGTAGTGAGACGACTCATTGACAAAAGCAGAGCCCGAGACCTGGAGTGCATGCACACTGATGAAGAAAACTGCAAGCCAACGAGGCTGAGCAAACCTAGCTTCATGCAGCTTTTGAAAAGGAAGAAGTCATCCAAGTCCTCAGAACTCTTCCTGAAGGATGCCTTGTCAGAGACCAGGCTAGCCACGTGGGACTCTTACTCTGCCTCAAACATGATCCCCACAATCCTAGAACCGTCACAAATACAATTGGAAGTCAAAGAGGGTCCCACTTCAAATTACAACAAGATTATTTTCTCCAGGAGGTCTGCGATGAGGAGGCTCCCATATGGCTTACTACAGGCCAGCAAGGACAAGCACGCCAAAGCTTAGCCGAGAGCCCCGCAGCCATTTCCCAAGAACGTACATTGGTTACACTCCATTTGCTACACATTACACTAGGTCCCTGAAACTTGCATTTGTGTTTATACACAGGTCGGCAGACAGAGACCTTATCAGAAAGTGGGCTTTGAGGGGTAGGTAGACAACCCCAACACTGAGTTTGTGAAGGTGGAGCATCTGTAGCTGCTGAAGGTCCAGCTGCAGGTATGTTTGTCCACATCCAGAGAGCAAACAGAAAGCACAGCAGTGACTATACTAGACATAATTTAATAGGCTCTTAAAGCCAATGACTGAAGAGGGTAAGAGAATCCGGTTACCAACAGAGTAGCCCCTGGAGTTACTGGAAGTTAGAGGTCTGCTCATGGGAGGAGGTGTGCAGTGTAACTCAGGGGAGTGGGTTTTGCTCAGCTTGTATTGCTGATTCAGTGCTGCAGGGTTGTATCCCCACTGCTTGAGAAGGGGTTTCTGTTCCCCTGGTATCGATGTGAGACATCTGTCAGGCTGGTTCAGAGAGTGTTAGAAAATTCAAAAATTGGATTCAAATGCTGGAAGACACTGCCTGGCTGACAGACAGAAAGAGATCCAAGGAGAAGTGGCCAGATGTGGTAAGGGGCCAGTAGAAGCCACCAGGAAGCAGCTAGTGAGTTCCTTCTTCCCCCTCCAATCATGCAGATTCGTGCTAGCGCCCTCTGTGGGCAGGGCTCGGGAGGGCATAAGGATGAACCCCAGCCCTGATTCCCAGCCCTCCTATCTCCCAGGCAAGATGTACAAGAGGATATTTGAAGCCAACAGAAAACTAGCCCAGTGACCGCCAGTGTGGTTCTGACACTCTGTGTCACCTGAGCCTGGTATTGGAGTGATTTTCCCTTGAAGGGTTTACAAATGGTGTGTGTGTGTGTGTGTGTGTGTGTGTGTGTGTGTGTGTAGTGCCTGTGCTAAGAAATGAATGGTTTTCCTACTCTTTGTTTTTTAAGATACTTTTTACTCTATTTACTGTGTGTACTTGTGTAAGTATGCCATGGTGAGTGTGCCATAGTGCAGCGCCATGGCATGCATATGGAGATCTGATGACAACTTTGGGGGAATTTTTTCTCTCTTCCCCTTATGTGGGTCCTGGAGACTGATCTCAGGTTGTCAAACTGAGCAGCGAGCACCTTTATCTACAGAGACATCTTGCTGGTACACTCTCGTACTTTGTTTTAGCTTGGGGAGCAGATCTAATAGGAATATAGAGGAAGAATTAAGATTCATTGATGAGTTCCTGGCTGGACACTAGATGTTATCTGTATGACAGCTAGAAATGGCCCCACCCATACTCTGAGTTGGCTCTGAAGCAAGTATATTCTCCTTGGTCACCAAGCCAATAAGCTTTGTCTTCAGGCATAGTCTCCTATTTGGGCTTATCTGTTACCACAGATGAGCCTACCCATGTTTGTATATTTTCGAGGCTTGTAGTGCTGATCTCCGTTAGTTCCAAGTATAGAGGTTCTAATAGTTGCAACTGCCAATTGAAAAAACCCAATTCTCCTTGCAGTGTGCTTTCCCTATTGATTGTAAATGTTTGGCACCACACATGGGTGTAATTTTTTAGTCTCTGGTTCCCGTGTAGCTCTTTCTGAATACTCCTGTCAATCAAAAGTTCCTGATACAATCTTGGGTTCTTAATCCTTGGCCATTACGATTCTGCAAAACCATAGATATTTCCCAGTGAATCTCAATAAGTATAATTTGTGTCCTGGAGACACAAGATAATTCTTCTAAAAAATTTTATCTCAAGACTGTGATGTAGTAGTATACACCTGTAATTCAAGCTCTCAAGAGACTAAGGCAGAAGAATTATGGACTACATAACTCCTGTCTCCAAACAAGTTAAAAGCTAAAAACAAAACAACCCCTCCCCCACCCCCAAAAAAACCCTTCTATCCCTAGATGCACATTTCTGGCCAGGGACCATCTGGGGGTGCATGAATTACAGCACCTCTTTGAATGTTAACAGGATCTGAGGTTACTGTGGTTATTTCTTCTAATTCCGTTAAAGGCAGAGTGATGTGGCAACTTGCATAGACTTATCAGTATTGTGTTTTTATTTAATAAATTCTTTAATAGTGTGCTCTATAGTAACTGATTTTTAGCTAGCATGATTTAGACTAATTCTCATCATAGTGTAACAACACAAGCATGAGCCAGGGATGTCACACCTTTTTCTTTGATGAGAGGACCTTGAGCTTTGTGCATACAGTGTCTCATGGGGCGATTTTAAGACAGAAAAAAAAATTCAGTTCCTTTTGAAATAGAGAACTCAGCTTAAGTCTAGCTTTGGACACATGGGTCTAGCCACTTGCTATATTTATAAGAGAACTGGGAATGCTAAGGGAAAGAATTGTCCCAGGGAAGACACTGCTGGGCAGGACTAGCTGAATGGGTAAGAAAGCTTTGGTCACTGGGTGCAAGATGATCCTCATCCTCAATGGCTTTGAGGATGCAATGCTTTGATGTATCCACTGGGTCAGTCCTTCCTGAGGGCTATGTGGATGAGGACCAGTGAGTCCTCATGCAAAGATGGTTTGACTAAAGTCCCAGAGGCCCTGGAGTACCAAGACAAAGAGAAGGAGATATCACAGCCCACTGACTAGTACACAGGTCCCATTGCCCTAGGTATGGCCTTGAAATCTCAAGGTCTGGGAAAGCCCAGAGCATATTTGTTGGGACCAGCTTTGTTCATTCCTAGTGCTTCCAGAAATAAACATGGATCCTTTCCAGGACCCTGACATCCATCCGGAGCAGGCAGGGCATGCTTGAAATGGAATGTGGATTATTTCCACGTAACCTCATCTCCCTGTTCAACCCAGGGATTCCTGAGGAATCTCAGGTTACTCTGTGCAAGCTCATGGCAATGATGGAGAAGGAACTGGCTTTCTCTGATGTTGCACAGCCTATAGCCTTCTCCCATTTATCTCTTCTGTGTGTAGTATTTTTGCTGTTGTTTAGCAGAGTCTCTGCTGCAATGGGTACTCCTGCTTTTGTAGTCTGTATAGAACCAGAATGTATACTTTGTCAGCTTGTCTGTCTTGCTGGTAACGAAGGCCACATTTTGACACATTTCACTCAGCCGTTTTACACAGATTCCTTCACTTCCTGTGCACAATATGATATTTACCATTTGCGAATTCCAAAGGGGTATCAGATGGTTAATGTTTAACCTCTGCAGCATATCCAAGCCTCTGGTTTGTTTCCCTTTGGACATCAAACAATTCTACGTTCGGGAGTTTCCTTCCTTATCTGTGACCTGGGGCATGTCTTGTTTAGGCCTGTTTGATAAGAAGCTGCAGGAATCTTCAGGGAAACTTTCAGAACAGAGATGGGTGTGGCAAAGCAGACATTTGGGATTCACCTGGGATCTCTCTAACTGGAATGGGGAGTAGAGGTGGGTCCTAAGCAGACAAGATAGGAATGTTACATGTTATGCTAACCTTAAGGGGATGCAGCATTCTCAGTGAGCCTTTTCCTTCTTGTGGTCCAGTGGTCTTATGCAGGAGAGGTATCACACAGTTACATAGTTTCCCTTTAGGATAGGGAGAAGACAACAGGCACCTGAGGCAGATGATCTCTGGGCCTCCTTCAAAGTAGCTAAGCAGTCATGGGAATAGAGGACCCAGCATAAGACAGAGACCAGCTCCCTGCCCTGGAATCCCAATCAGCTACTGACCATGCATCTGTGGAGATAAAGATCCAGGCTTAAATACCCCAGCACTCCAGCCAATCTTCCTATGTGTTGGCAGTGGTAGTAAAAAGATTTTAAGATGTTTTGCTGTGTTTAAGCAAACAGGGCCATCCACACCCTGTGGTTCTTTTTTATTTAACTCATCTCCTTGCCCTCCATGTATAGACCAAAGGGCACATTTTTAGAGGCCTCAAGTTGTCTGTAACAGGTAGAATATAGACTGAGAAAGTCTCAGAAAGGGTGCTGGGGAAGGGACGTTAACAGAAACCTGATTAGAGCTCAAAGCTGAGCTTCTGTTTGTTGAAAAATCTCCTCCTACCTTCTTACCCCTCCCTGGCCCCATATTCTTTATCTGGGACCCAGGGTCTCAGCCAACTTCTTGGAAATCACGCGGTGACATTACTAACCCTGTAGGGCATTGCTGGATTCTTGGGAAGAGTCAGGAGGCAATATAGAACACCTGTGTCCTCAGGGGCCCTGATACTTGGCACACATTTTTAGGATGTCTGGCAGCACACTGTAAGAAACAAGAGAACAAGCTAAGTGTGAAATTATGCTTCTTCTGGTAAAGGCTACAGAAAGAAGGTACATTTGGAATTTCATCACCCCATATTCTATGCTACCCCACATTCCGTGCCTCACTCTAACTGTGACTTATTTCTTCATGCCACAGGCTAAGATATGTAGATGTGCAGTGGGTACTGAAGCCAAGTGTAAGTGCCATAACCTCAACTGTATATTCTAGAAGTAATAAAAATTCTTAGCCTGACCCTGGTGTTTCTAGGCAGTTCTTTTACTGAGTGCCCAGCACAGCTTACAACATACATTCACTTGCCATCTCTGTTCAGTTTTTCAGTGACCCAGAACAATCCATTAGTTTTAGTAGATATAGGGACCTGAGAAGATGCAGAATTTCAGACAAGTTGGGAACTTGACCCCCGGCACCATTTCTGCACATGTTTCCACGTGGGTGCACTCTTCGTTGAGAACAGTTGGAGTGAAGTTGCCCTGATTACTGCTGATTCTGTCTGTGTGTTCACACTTTTGTACATTGGAATCTGCCTGTATCCCTTTTACTGTTCAGAATCCTGTGGCATGCTTACCTAGGTATGATTGAAGTAGGGGAGCCCTTGGTTGGCTCCCAAGCCCTTCAGCACCAAATGTGAGATCACTTCTCTACCTAGTTCTTGCCCTGCTCTCACATTGCCTTAGATTTTATTAGTGACAGTCTTGCTGGGGTTTGGTCTATGATTGCTGAGCTCAGGATGTACTGTAAAGCAGTTTTATTCTAGGTCCGTCTTCACACGATCCACTTGCTCTGTGTTTATGCCCCAGAGTTAGACAGTTCTAGACATATTCTCCTCTCTACTTTCTGGAGTCTGGTGTGTGGTCTGGCCCGGAAGTGGTGCTCAAGTATTACTTGAACAAGGAGTTTATAAGATCAAGCCCCAAGACTCAAAACTAACGAGCTGAGAGAGAGTTCTTCGTGACAAGATGCTGGTAAACAACACATTTCTGTAGGCAGGAAGAGGCAGCCTTGTGGAGTTTACTCCCAGTCTTAATATGTATACAATGGACACCTTTTATGTGCTTTTTTTTTTTTGGATCCTGGAAAAACAGGACCACGGAAAACAAAATAATAAAACATCCAGTTATTCTGTTTCTTTAAAAAGGACCAATTCAAACCTGTGACAAAATTCCAAATTTATTTTGTTCTAGCCTTTATCAAAAGGGACTTAATTTCACAACCCTAACACAGCACGCTGATGGGCATCCTGTAAATGTGCACCAAGTACTAGCTAGTGCCAGGCAGCGTGCCAGAGCCCCGGGTGGACAAGGCAGACATGGGATTCTATTTTTGTGGTACAGACACTGGACAAGCATACCATCCGGGCACAGTGTAAGGCAAACTGTGAGAGAGCACAGGGTGCCTCCTGACCTCCCTTCCTCATGCTGAGGGGATTATGGAAGGAGGCAGGATTAGTGTCAGAACAGCTGCTCATAAAAGAGGGTGAGGTCATGTCGAAACTGCAGCCAAATTGAAATTTCGTGGCCGGCTGAGTTTTTCAAACTTTGCAAAGCTGTCTTCAGTTTATATTCAGCCCTGGGCTCCGTGTTTGTTTCTCTAGCACCATGGAGCTGATCCCTGGTTCAGGCTGGCTTTCAGAGAGAGCATCTTGCTTTCTGCTCCTGGTGACAGCGCAGAGGAAGTGCCAAGCATGTGCAGTTTGTCCCAGGCTTACTCTCTGCCCATTTTTCTGTCCTGGAGGACCAGGCTGGGCAGCAACAAAGAAAGCCTGGAGGGTTCTAGAGTGTTCACCTGGACCTGGGAAGGTACCAGACACCAGCCTCCACTGTCCTTCAGAGTCCTACCTCCATTTCCCTAGTTCTCTGGAGCTGAGCATGAGATGCACTTCACCCTACATTACCACAGTGGTTCTTTCCTTTGTCTCTGTTTCTCTCTCTTCCTTCTTTTCCTTCCTCCTCATCTACTTCCTGCTCTCCTTTCTCTTCCTCCATTACCTTTTGGTTTCCATTGTCTTTTTTGTAATTGCAAAATAAAATGATGCTGTTTGTAAGCAACTGGCTTTTCTTATACTCTGGCAAAGAGGATTCTGACCTATGCATACTTCGGAAGGCCATCCATGTTCTTTTCATGTTCAGTTATCCAAGTAGGTGCCTTTATCCTGATGCCAACAGGAAGTTCCTTCCCAAGCACTTCCAGTGAAGCTCCAAGAAATGCTCATTCCACAAAAACGACCCAATGTCACCCTGGCCATCTAGCCAATCCCAGAAAAAAATATCTTTCTCTCAACATAGTCATTGGGCTCTGACAGAGTACAAAGGCCAACCCTGAAGGCTTGAGGAGAAGAGCACAGGATACTAGTTGCTGCTAGACAGTCACTTTCAAGAGGCCATCTCCTAACCTGATTTCCGTTCTCTGCTCAGGGCCAGCTCCTCCTTCAGCATGGATCTCAGTACATCCTTGTTAGTTCCAAACTCCCACAATTCCTCTGTTAATCTTAGTCATGTCCATAGCCACATGCACCTCACTTTCTCCTACTAATATTTTCCTGAGTTTTTCCATCGCAGACAGAATGCCACTGGTAACACTGACACTTCATTCCCAAGATATGTCTAGTTCTGTGACCTGGAAAAGACAATGACAGCATTCAATAGGGTATTTCCTACTGCCTACTTTGTCCCATCTAGCATAACAGAACAGCTGGAACCTCGGGATGGCTTTGCAGAGCAGGACTCTGTCTGGCTCACTATATATTTATATCACCCTCCAGACTATAAGCATTATGATATGAAGATTATATAAATGTTACTCTTCTGTATGGTTGGTGAATAATGACAGCAAAGGGCCCTGTATATTCAGTACTTCTTAAAATTTTTATAAAAATATTGCTTATCAAGTTTGTTGAATGTGGATCCAGTACCCATGGATATGGAGGGCTATGTCTATATGGATGGACACACAGTGTGTTCAGTTTTTTCACTTGATGCTAGTACTGAGGGACAGCTCCTGGGGGAAACTTGTCTCTGAGATTCAGACACCTAGGTAAACCCGACTGCAAGCTCCCATAAGGGAGAAATGAACCATCCTTCCACACCTCAGCCTTTCTCAGTAGACACACAGCTAGCACATGGGTACCATCACCCTCCCAGCTCCGCAATCCTCACTCTGGATGCCCCTCAAGCTGGCAGATCACAGCCCCTTCAAAGAGGGCACAGTGCAGCCACCACCCAGGACATGTGCCCAGCAGGCAGCCATGGAATTCTGACCTGATTAGAAGCAGAACACACATTGATTAATGTTGCCAGTTTCCAGGAAGCTCCATGCAACCTGAAGTATATCGAACTCACAGATTTGGGCTGAACAGTCATGTGGGGGTAAGCAAAGGAGGCTCATTGTTTGAGACCTAGGACTGGCAGTGGGCTGTGGAGCTCCTGAGGTAGAGCTCCAGTTGGGACATAGCTGATCTCACATATTATTGCTGCATATTAGGGTACTGAATTGGTTTGTACCATAATTAAGGGTTTTTGTTCATGGGCTGAAAATTGTCTCAATAAGCATACAAATTTATAGTGATACAGTGCAGATGATGCCCTCTAGAATTGTATAATTAACAGGTCTGCAATTATACGGGAGCTCTGGAAGGAGACACCTTCCCTCTATGTGGAAGGGCGAGGAAGGGCCTGTCTGTTATGTGTGTACTGGTGCGTGCACATGGAGGTGTTGTGCTTAGAAAAAGAGCATTGTGAAGCTAGAGAGATGGCTCAGTGGTTAAGAGCACTGGATACTCTTTGAGGATGAATGTTAAATCCCCAGCACCCACATGGTAGTTTATGTAGTTTATGCAACCCCAGCTATCGACTCTGCAGTTATGAGGGTCCCTCACCTAGATGTATTAGTCATCTTTCTGTAGCTGTGACAAAATAGCTTTGCAAGCTGAGAAGAGAATGGGTTAATTTCTGCTCATGGTTCCGGGAATCAGTACCTGGTGGGCTGGTTCTGTTGCCTCTGATTCCCAGGAAACTCACTAGTACCTCATGGTGGACAAAAGACAAAGAGAAAAGGGAGGAGAGGAGAGGAAAAAAGAGAGGGAGAAAGGGAGAAAGATTGACCTCAGGATCCCTAGGACAAAATACATTCTTCACGGACACTCAATCAATAACCCGCTTCTTTCAACCAGGTCAATGAGTTGTGAAGTCATCAATAGCTTAACCCGTCAATGAACGAGTGCCTTCATAATCTCAGAATCACGATGGACAGGGGACAAAGCCTTCAACATGAGGGTCTCTGGGCACATTTCAGCTTTGATTTGTATCAATGCCATTAAGGGAAGCTGCTGCCAACAGAAACAGAGGTAAGTGCTTGTCTCCGGCAGTTTAACTTCAGGTGATTTGTTCTGTCCAGTGGCTATCGAATGCAGTCGTAGAAGGGAAGGTCTGCCCAAGGCACAGACATAAGAGACAGTGTGTATGTTGTATAAAACAAGCATGCTGGGGTGATCGCGCAGTCGGTAGATTGCCTGCATTGCGAGCATGGATCCCGGCGATATGCATCTGAAACTCCAGGGCTGGGGTTACGGTGTGGATGCAGAGACAAGTGGATCCTTGGGGCTCATTGGCTGACTGGGCCATGGTGGGCTCGGGGTCCAATGGGAGATGCCTCAAAACCCAAGGTAGACTTTTAGGTGGCCCCTATCCCATTGGATGGCTTCACACCCTTATATATACTGGTAGCACTGCTTGGACTTAAGAAATTATTAATTTAAAAAAATGAAGGAGGAATTATGAGGGATAGAGGAGATGATGGGGAAGTTGGAAGGAAAGGTAATGCGGGGTGGATCTGATGAAAATACACTATAATTGTATAAAAAAATCCAAAGAATAAATAAAAATATTTTTGAAAGATAAGGAGATTGACTGAGATATGCTCACCTCTGGTCCCTATAAACAATGACACACATGTGCACATGCACACACACACACACACACACATCATTCCAATAAATATAACACAGGGGAATTCCCAGCCTGCCTTCCCTCAGCCCTATCCAGCTTCCTAAAGACAACCATTACTTATAGGCCGATGTGCGTCCATTCTTAGTCTATTTTCAGAACTTTAAGTGAATGACTTCACACAATCCTTGAGGTGAGAGTCCAGCAAAAAGCCTCTTCATCTCTCCCTACCCCTCTCAGCTCCCTTTCAGAGGCTCTGCTGAGTGCCTCCTGTAGGTTGCCTTCCTTCTCTTCCCCGTGCATCCATTTTCTCCGCATCTCTGCACTGTGTGGTACAGCAGGTATAGCATAGTTTCTACTTATCATTCAGTGTTATTCCCCTTTTCAGTGAACTGTGCTCTACAAGAGCAGAGGGTTTGTCTGTTTTATTCACTGCTATGCCTAAAGTATGCAGAACAGTGCCTGTCACACAGTAGTTGCATAGTAAAGCATAGACCAGTAAGCGAACACCCAGCCCTGCCCATCATCCACATACAAACACATTCTCTAACACACAGTGTTCTACTCTTGCTTTTCCAAGCTCCTTGAAATCTCAGCGGCTGTTGCCTCTGAGCATAGAGAATCATCTCATTCCTTCTAAAGGCCTGTTAGGGGTATAATGCTAAGCATGAATGTTGGTCTATTGGTCCTCAGGATGACTAGTTGGACTTCAGTTCCCTAGCCATTGTAAGTAGTGCTGCAGAGCCCTAGAACCTGCCTGACTTCTGCCTTTCTGCCTGTGCAGCGAAAGGACCCTGTGCAAACCAAGCAAATACTTTCCCAGCCCCTTTGGTTTTAGTTTTTTATATTCTCCCTCATTGTCTTGCTCATTAACATGCTTGTGATTTTGGCCTTGACTTGTGGACTAAAAGTTCCGTCTCTGTATTAAAGCCTTTGTATGCCAGTTTCTTGTTCACAGTCTGTTTGTTAAACATCTCGCCCAACATTTCACTTGCATTTTGACACTTTGAATATTATGGTATAGATCTAATTGTTTTACTATCAACCCAGTTAGTACTTCTGTTTGTGACTTCCTAATTCTATCTGTGTTATAAAGGCTTTGCTCATGTGCAAAGATTATCTCACATTTCTTCTGGACTCTTACTGATGTTTTTCTTTCATTTGAATATCTACTTTCCCCTGTGATGATCTATATAAAGGCACCACAGCGGTTTGCTTGACTCCCCCTCCCCCATGCTTAGCCTGCCTTACTAACAATGTTTATTAGTTTCCTACTGTGATGTCCATCTTGCTTCATACACAATTCTAAACTTTCTAGCTTGCCCTCAGCTTTTTAAACTTGTTCATCTAAGACCCAGAATTAAACTGCTTTACTAACACAGCATTATAATCTTATCAAGACAAGGCTTCTCTCTGTAGCTCTGGCTATCCTCCGTAGACATGCCTGACTCAATGATCTGCATGCATCACTAGTGCCCAGCTTGCATTATAATCTTTTAATATGTGGTAGGAATAAAGCCAGAACAACTTCCTGAAGTTTTCTTTCTCAGCCCTCTAGTGGTTTGGCCGGAATGAAGGCAAGTTTGGGTGTCCAAATCACCATCTTTTCTATTAGGTGATGGGGATGCTGAGTAAGCACAGGTCCCTGAGGCTGTGCACCAGCCAGTCCGTTTTCCTGTTGAAACTTTGTAACCAGTGATTGGGAAGGTACTATGGTTTGAATGTGAAATGTCTCTCTCAGGCTCCTGGCTTTGAGCCTTTGGTCCCCAGTTGAAGGAGCTGTTTTGGGAGACTGTGGGACTTTTGAGACTATGGCCTAGCTAATAAAAGTGACATCTACTTCTGAATCCGGCCCCAATCTGACTGATAAGATGAGAATAGACCATGCTGCAAACTTCCACCAGCATAAACAATGTTACTCAGGTCATCAGGCTCTCTTTGTAACCAGGGATGGTACTTTCTAGAACTGTGAGCCCGATAGAACTTTTTTTCTCTGGTTGCTTCTGTCTGGTGTTTTGTCAACAGTGAGGAGAAAAGAAACATACAGAAAGTAACACTCCTGCCTTCTATTCTCCTGAGGTCATAGCTGTGCTGTGCCCAGTGCATCAAAGAGGTGCCGAGGTTCAGTTATCTCCAGCAGGTATGCTAGGAGGGGCCAGGATCTGGACTTTGCAACTTATGTAGCAATCTCAAGATATTATTTAAACAAAAGCAAGGAAGGAAGAAAGGAAAGAAAAGGAAGGAGAAAAGGAAGGAAGGAAAAAGGCTAGATAATGCAAATCAGATAAAAGCAACATCACCCTTGGTACCCTTGGTGTTTGTTGCCCAGGACACCCTGGCTAGGCTGTGGAGCCACCCTGTGGCCCAAGCTACTGTAAATACGCTTTCTTTAGTTCTTCTGCATTGTCCCGGGGTTCCTGTGGTCCTCAGATGCAGTGGGAGGTTGGTATGAAGTTAATGTTGTGAGTGGGCGAGTGTAGGCAACAAAAGCAGATCTTTAGACAGTTTTTCTTTTCTGCTTCTTTCTTAGAATCTTGAAGCATCCACAGAAACAGGCTCCCATTGTGCACCCCTGCCCTGGACCTTCTTCATCCTGTTTGAAAGGTCTGGGAAGTAAAACTCAATTCTGTGGAGAAGCAGCAACAAGGGAGCCTGACTCACTGGAATCCTACCTGGGAACCATTTGAGTCACGTGTTGCATGTCCTTTCCCTTCTCCAAGCATCTATTGTGGTTCATGGTACCAAGAGTGCTTAGACTTTGTTTCTTGTTCAGGATGAGCTCAGTTATCTTCACACAAACACCAGAGGCAATGTATAGATCCCGAGGCCCTTGCTTCTTGTTTTCAGAGACCAGACTGACATGCAGAGGAGAGGGGTGGTCATGAGGCTTGGGAGTGCTTTGATTTGAGAGAATGCGCTGTGAACCCTGTTCAAATGAGAAGAAAGTCACCTGCCTTCAGCCCTGAGCATCCTTTCTGGGAGTAGTGTCCTGCAGGGCCTGAACCAGGGCTGAGCCTTCTGGCCTGTGGAATGTCGTCAGGGGTGTTGGTGTTACAGACATGATCTAGGGTTACAGTTCTGGCAGTCTGGGGCGCCTTGTAATTAATTACTCAATGCAGAAATTCCTCCACTTTAGGAGCATTTCTATCTCTCTAGAATCTACCACTGCATCAGAATCAGTTCAGTGTTAGAAGTCAGAGGCTAGTATGAAAAGCGATAGGGTAGCAATGCCTTTTTCAGTGGACCAGCTGAAGGTTCAGAGTCGTGGCTTTGTCCATTGTCATGTCCACCAGGACAGAGCACAGCTCCTGTCATCTGTGAAGTGGAAATTTGCTTCACAGGCCAGAGGAAATGATAGTTATGGCTGTGTTTATTTATTGAGTCGTGGCTACTGCTGTAGACCATAATGAGTGTCCATTTCATTCAATCCCCACAAAAATTGTGAGGCAACTGTTCATATTATCCCCATTTTACCACATCGGCATGCAAGGATTCAGTGAGTCTAAAAAGGTCTCTAGCTTTTAAATCTCATTAAAAGTGGTGGCAATTGTATACACCAATCAGAGACATTATGTTAGTAGCTTAAAATTGCCCGCCATTGGAGTAGTCACACTCCAGAAACTGACCATCGTGACAATTCAGGTGTTTGTGTGCACATGTTTGTATGTCCTGCCCCTCCCCCATTTTTCTAGTCATAATTTGAAGTTTGGCTCTATTAAAATCAATATCCTAAAAGAGGTCCTCCAAAATTCTTTAATAGAGGACACACAATTCTGAAGCTTGCTGTCATCATGTGGATCATAAAATCCAATTAGAGAAGAGATTGACTTCGGTGGGTTTTGCCTACAAGAACCTTGGCAGAAAGGTAAGAATTATGATGATGGACAAGTGGCCTGGAGAATGCTGGGACACTTTTTGGCAAGCCAGTGTGCTTTGCCATCACTTAGGAGAAGGTGCATGTGCCCTATTAGAACACTTTCCCAAGTCCTTAAATGCAAAAATGCTGCCCAATAATTAGATCTCTTGAAGGGAACTATGAAAGGAGAAGGTCATCGCATCTCCAGGGTGTGGTGAGGCAGGGGAGCTGCTGGGTGGAGAGGACTTAGTGTCCTAACAGGCACTTCTGGTTCCCATTCTGGGTGGACTTCCCGCCAGAAGACTCTGCTATTGTTGGTGAGAAAACCATGTGCAAAGAACCCCATCTAGGCAATCAGTGGCCACACAAGTGCTTGTGCGCAGGATGCTCTTGGGCTGGAACACGCTAAATCAGTGCGACTGTCTTGATGTTCACAGCAATGCTTTCTCTTATCATAGCCTAAAGTCACAATGGATTTTCTAAGGACTCAAAGTGCACTTGATGTTTGAATGAAACTGATCAAAAACAGACAAAGAAAGAAGTACTTCATGCATATTGTTTGTACAAAAGTAAATGTTTATAGTGGGTGTCTATCTATCTACCTACCATTCATCTATCTATCTATCTATCTATCTATCTATCTATCTATCTATCTATCTGTCATTTATCTATGCACTTATCATCTGTCTATTATCTATCTTCTTATATGTCATTTCTATATCAATTAAATATCTGTTTATCATTCATCTATTTACCTACCTACCTGTGGTGGCTTGGAGGAAAATGTCCCCCAAAGGGAGTGGCACTATTAGGAGGTGTGACCTTGCTGGAGGAAGTGTGTCACTATGAGGGCAGGCTTTGAGGTCTCCTTTGTTCAAGCTTCCCTCAGTGTGACAGTCAGTTGACTTCCTGCTGCCTGCAAAAGGTAGCACTCTCAGCTGCAGCACCATGATGTCTCCATGCTCATCATGATGATGGACTGAACCTCTGAAACTGTAAGCAAGCCACCCCAATTAAATGTTTTACTTTATAAGAGTTGCTGTGGTCATGGTGTCTCTTTACAGCAATAAAAATTCTAACATAGACACTATCCATCTGTTATCTATTATTTATCTTGTGGTATGGTTTTGAAATATAGGGGCTTACATGTAATAATAAGATTCTCTACCTCTTAGATGCACACTAAGCATGTAATAATCAACTCCCACTTCTGTGTAATTGTTGTATCTTGTCTGTATTCCCCGGTCTTGGTTACAGTTATGAGTTGGGTCTCTTTAATCTAAAATTCCCAAATCCCAAATACATCCAAATTGGAAATATTTTGCATGCTGGCATGACTCCACAAGCAGACAGTTCTATCCTTGACCTCAAATGATAGGCTACCATCAAAATACAAGTGCATTAAAGATATTAGGCAGTGCAGAAAGAGAAAGAAAAACACACACAAACTTTTTGTTTGCTTCTGTGTCTGTCTTAGTTACTTTCCTGTTGCTGTTATGACACTATGGCCACGGCAACTTATAGAAGAGTTTATTGTGTGCTAACAGTTCCAGAGGGTGAGAGTCCATGATGGTCACAGAGGAAGGCATAGCAGCAGGACCTGGAGAGGTAGCTAAGAGCTTGCCTCTTGATCCACAAGCACGGAGCAGAGAGAGCTAAGCGGGAATGGAATGGGCTTTTGAAATCTCAAAACCATCTCCTTCCACCTCCTTCAACGAAGCCACATCTCCCAATCCTTCTCGAACAGTCCCACCAATTGGAGACCAAGCATTCAAATACACAAGCTTATAGTGGCCATTCTCATTCAAACCTCCACAGGGCTCCATTCCTTGGATAACAACCTATATGCAACTATTCTAAACCTCGAAGAAATCTAAAGTTGGAAGCATGCTTGACACTAAGTATTACTGGCCACATGACTCATCGTCTATAGGTTATAACTTTCTGGTCCCTTGTAGTAGATGAGATATTTTAGGACCAGGCTCAAACACCGCGTGCATTTCTCCACTCAGAAAGCATGCACTGAAAATGATAATTCATTCAAAGGAGACCTGTGAAGGATCAAACCAAGCTCGCTGGGGCCTGCCAGAGAATACATCAGAGAGGAGCTGAAGGCAGGGTAGGGTGGTTGGCTTGAAACAGTCACTGATAAGAAGCAGGCCAAATGCCAAAGAAGTTGATAAAGGGAGTGGCCCGTAGGGGACTGGAGTTGGAAGATGCAGGTGGGGCTGAAGGTGACAGTGATTTTATAGGGAGAAGATCAGTAGAGACACGGTTCCCATATTTCAGTGCACTGCAGCTTTCAATGCACATTTAGTGATGGGAGATCCTCCTGGATCATGAGAGAAAAAAAAAAAATGAAACGCAGCTGAGCTTAGAATCCTCCCAGACTTTAAAATGGCTTCTCCAGACTGAGCTGATGTAAGACTAGATGACCACAAACCCCTCAATGGGAAACCAGGATGTCTTGAACAAGGGATTGGAACAGTTGTAGATTTTTGTGTCCTTGAAATGTCCCTTAACTAACTCCCAATGAAAGCCAAGAGAAGACTGTATGTTGAATGACTTTATATGCATGGTGAGCTCATTAGCTAAAGCAAATAATACGTATATTTGCATGTGTGTATACGCGTATATATTTACTTTTTGTAATTATGAAGCATTTCTGCCAAATGAAGAAAAATGTGGACATCTGTTACAGGGAATAGCTGAAAGATGGGCACCTGTGCCTGGATCTGAGGGTGAGAGTGGGGTGCTGATGTGTGCCAAGGGGCCACTGTCCCATTTTCCTCTTCCCTTTTCTTGGAGACAGCTAAAAGTGACTGCTAGAAGCTAGGTATGTGTGGAGAGAATGGGGACAGAGCCCTCAGAAACAACCTCCAAGGTAGCAGATATGGAGACAAAGTTAAACATAGGCTACGGGAGGGTCCTGTTGCTTCCTCAAATTTATATGCCAATGTCCTGACTCCTGTATGTCAGAATGTGACCTTTGGAGATAGGGTCTTTATAGAAATAACCATGTCAAATGTGACCATTAGGCTAAACCCTAAACCATGTGACTAACATGAAAAGGGGGAGCTTGGATGCTGACACAGATGTACAGAGAAAGCACCCTATCCATGAATGTGGAGGAAGCTGTGGATATGTCAAGGAGGGTATCAAAGAGAAACCCTGCCAGCATATTGGTCTAGACTTCCAGCCACCAGAACCATGGGTACAACCAACTCCTGCATGAGAGTGCCTCTTTCTTTGTGGACCTTTGTATGTCAGTCTTAGGGAAGCCTTCCTACAATCAGGGCACCAGCTAATTTGAAGCTCTGATCCAGGGTCTTTCAGGGAAGATGGTAGAGTCCTCGAGGGCACTGGGAAAAACTGATTCTGGTTGCCCCACAGTACTCAGCCAAGAAGAGATTGCTACCTGGTACTGCCTGGTGCTGCCCAGAGTTGCCTGGTACTGCCCAAGGGTGCCACCTTATCTTCTAAGCCAACTGGATTTCCAGTCTAGCCTTCTAACTTTAGAGGTAGGTCTCATTTCTCAGCTAATTCATTCCAGCGAGGTGCAATCTGTTGTCCTAAGGCTTGGATGGGAATAGAGCTTATTACTTAAGGTTTTCCAGAAGTCACGAGTGATGTTCAAGTTCCTGATTAATGTGGCTTCTTTTCTCTCCATTTCTCCATGTCCCCCTGGCCAGGGACACAGCAGCTGTTCAAGCAGCTTTACTCTGTGTTCTTCCTCCTTCTGAAAAAAAAAAAAAGCCTAAACAACCCAGCTGCACTGGCTTTCTCAACTATATCACTTTCTCCCGGGGTCCCATTCCCCCTTTTTGCAGCATCATGTTCTTTTATGTGTACATAGATTTAGCATTTCTTAGCATTTTTTCTCTAGGCTATTTATCCTGGGAAGATCAGTAAAGGCAGTGAGGGCCTGGAATTAGTGGCCAGATATAGGACTCCTTTCTTATTCTCTGTGAGCTTTCAGTGATGTCTGCTTATCTGGCTATCTACCTATCTATTTTATCACTTACCATCCATTTCCCATCTCTTTAAAATTCTAGTGTTCTACAGCATGATGGATGCCTACAGCCCATAATAACCCATTATATATCTTCTGGAGAATAAGAAGAGATAACGTTGAGGGACAAAGTAACGAAGAGATGCGAACAGCCCTGATTTTCGTAAGTACACGTTGTATGCACGCTTTGAAATGGCACTATTTCTTCCACAGAAACACACAATTATTACATGTCGGTGAAAAAGGAAAGCAAGGTCTAAAATTTTATAGGTTAAGGGGCTGAAGATGGCTCATCAGACAGGAGTATGAGCTGTTCTTGGAGAGGAACTGGGTTCGGTTCCCAGTGACCATATGGTGGCTCAGAATCATCTATAACCCCCCGCCCCAGGGGATCTGACATCTCCTGCTCACCTCCACAGGTATCAGAGAACCATGTGGTACACAGACTCATATGCAGGCAAAATATCAACACATAAAAAGTAAAAATTAAAAAAAAATATAGATTAAAATCGATACAAATAGAGACTTGTACATGTACACATATTTTATCCCAGTCACATGGGGCAATGTAAAGCCTGTCCTTCCCTGGTGAGTCTTCTCGTATAGACCTGAGATGTTCATGCAGAGAAGCCCATAACCTGAACCAGAACTCTGAGCTCTCCAAATTACAGATGCACGTGAACATTTTCCAGGGGCTCAGAGGATACACAAGCTTCTCCTGGTTGCATAGCTTTTTCTTAAGACATTTTAGTTTTCAGTTTCAGATTCAATAAACATTTACTCCCCAAAGTTTGCATAGAGAAATCAAAAGAAAAGAAGACCAATTCTATTATGTAGAAATCACCATTAACATTTTGGCATGCACACCTCTGGGTTTTGCTTTACTGTGATACACACACATATCTAAAAACATGTTTACCAAAGCAGAATTAGACAAACATTATGTGTTTTCAAGGAATTAAAAATCAGTGCATCACCACATTCCTAAATGAGGTGTTTATGAAATGATTCTTAGTGGACAGAGTAAAGCACTGAAGAAAGGTTTCTTATGGACAGATGATTTATTTGGGACTAATTACAATGACTGTCTTACGGGGGAGATTTAGTCTAGCAGAGCATTGTCTCATCGACTCTGCCAGCTCCAGCTTGTGGTTTGTGTCAGCCACTTTCACTGACTAATGAGAGCATCCTTGCATCCCCAGGGTATCTTTGGGGAGGGCTGCTTCAGTGTGGGGACTTACAGTTTTATTTTATGGACAAGAACTATTTAGCAAATACTAACAAAGTTGAGGAACCACCCACAATTTAGAGAACTCTAAAAATAAAAAAAAAAAAACTTTCTGGGATTTATACATCACTGCACAAAAATTTCCCATGGCATTATACAGCCAAGAGGAAAACAATGCTGTTTTTCATAAACAGTTGAATCTCTTGGCTCTGGAGACAGTGGTGGCGGGAATATCAGCCAGCGAGCAGAATCCTACAGAGAGGTCTGCATATTCTGTGTCAGAGCCAGAGGGACAGCCACAAGCTGCTGACTGCTGATGGCTGCCGGGCTTAAACGGAGATTGTAGAGATATGGCCTGTCTGAAAAAATGCTCTGATGGCTGAGGTAGCTGGTGATTTAAACACACATTTTAGGCAACCCAGAAGCTTCCGGCCAGGTTATATGACCAGGTATAGAAATAATTTCCTTTGGGAATGACCCCATTTCCCCAAATGGACCCTTGCCTTGCACTGTCTGATGTCACTCTTGACTCCTTCTCAAAGTCACTCAGCAGAGCATGCTGAAGTCACCTTCTTTGGGTAGCCAACCTCTTGTGTGTGTGTGTTTGTGGTGTACGGATAACTTCTCCATCCTGCTTAAGGGGTTTCTTTTATAAGATTTCTACCAATCATATAATTTAGGGCTACTCAATTGTCAAGTTGGTGAGCTCCTCATGTGTGCAGTAAAGCCCTTTTCACCATGGTATTGGGTACAATGTTCAGTGGTGCTCATGTCTCTGCGTGTCACAGTCTGACTGACTGCCTGCCCCAGCCCCTCTAGGCCTGAGCACCTTCACACAGACTTTTGACTTCCTGACTCTTACATTTACTACATTTCTGATGAACATTAACTATGGGGAAACTGAGTCACTATATGGGTTCTCACAGCTAACTCTGTGATAGAAGATGTACTTCTGTCATTGGACAGCATAGTAGAAAAGGCTATCTGAGTGCTTGCTTTCTCAAAGGGAAGCCCAGGCACTGTAGAAGCCTGGCCCCACCTTCCCAGCACTCAGAAGCATGTGCCTGTGGTTTTTAAAGCATTTTGAATTGTGTTTGTGTTGGGGGCATGTAGACATGAAGGTGTGTACACACAGAGGTCAAAGGGGTTGAGGCCCCCAGAGGCTGGAGTTACAAGTGATTGTGAGCTTCTTAGTGTGTGGACTGAGAATCAAACTTGGGTCCTCTGGAAGAGCAGTGCTCTAACTGCTGAGCCATCTCTTCAGCTCCTATTTTTCATTTGTGAGGAACTTCCATACCAACTTCTCTGGTGGCTGCACCAGTTTACATTCATATCCACAGGGTACCAGAGTACCCTTTCCTGCATCCTTGCCAGCATCCGTTGTCATTTGTTAGCTTGATGTCATCCATTCGACTGTGGTGAGATGGAATCTGAAAATGGTTTTGATTTGCATTTACCTGATGACTAAGGATGTTGAACACCCATTAAAAATTTTACTGGTCATTTGTGCTTCTTCTTTTGGGGACTGTTTGCTTATCTTATGAGTCCGTTTACTGACTGGATGATTTAGTTTGGGCATATGATTTCTACAGTTCTTTATATATTCTGATCATTAACTCCTCTGTGGTATGTTTAGAAACTTTTTCTTTTTAATTCTGGAAGCTGTCATGTCATTCTGGTGACTGTTTTGCTATGCACAAGTGTTTTAAAACACCATGTAGCTCCATTTGTCAATCGTCTGGGTTATATCCTGTGCTCTGGAGTTCTCTTTAGGATTTTCTTGCCCATTCCTCTATCTTGATGTATTTTTTTCTATGTTTTCTGCTTGCCATTTCAAAATTTCAGGCCTTACATTAAGATACACGATTCATTCTAAATTGATTTTGTGCAAAATGAAGGCTATGGATCTAGTTTCATCTATGTATAGATATTCAGTTTTCCTAGCACCAATAATTGATGAAGTGGTTTTTCTTCCAGTGTAGAATTTTGACATCATTGCCAAATATTAGGTTATTACAGCTATATAGGTTTATTTCTGGGTCCCTATTCTGTTTAATCTACTTGTCCAGTTTTCTGCACAGCTACTGTGTTTTGCTATTATAGATCTGTCATATAATCTGTGATCAGTTATTGTGATATTGCCAGCATAGTTTTTCTAGCTTTTTCTGTTCAGAGTCTTTTGTAATTCCAAATGAATTTTATGATTCCTCTATCTCAATTTTTGTGAAAGATACCTGTTAAGGAAGATTTCTGGGCCAGACACACACACACACACACACACACACACACACACACACACACACACGTTTGTATTATTTTTATGCTGATTGACCTAGGGCCCAGGCATATTGCTAGCTAACTAACCCATGTTCAATCATGCATCTCAATACCTTTTCTCAGAGCAGCATTTCAACTTCTTTCCTCTGCATCTCCTGCCATCTCCTCCTCATGCCTCTGTCACATCCCTGTGATGTCTGTCTTCTGCCTGGCATCTGGGTTGTCTCTCTGGTGGCCTCTGTCTCTGCTCTGAGATGTTCCAAAGTTTTCTTAGCCTGGTAGCCCCACCCACACTTCCTGTCTGTCTTTAGCCAATCAGCTTTTATTTTTTAAACCCATAGGTGGTACAAATATTTATAATGAGAGGAAACAGTAGCAACCTAACATATTCCCACTACAGATACCATTGGAATTTTGATGGGGACTGCATATAATCTCTATATAGGGTATTCAGTAAAAACTATTATTGTCACAATATTAGTTCTGCCAATCCTAGAGCATGGATGATCTTTCTGTCTTCTAGTATTTTCTTTATTTCTTTAGCCTTTTAAAGTTTTTCTTGTAGAGGTCTGTCTCCTCCTTGGGTAGGCTTATTCCTAGGTATTCCTGGTGACCACTGAACTACTTTCTGTTTCTATGAGTTTTAATACTCTATAATCTCATGGAAGTGGAACTGTGTACTATTTGCCCTTCTATGTATAGCTCCACTTAGCATGCTGTTCTCAAGGCTTATTCCTACTGTAGCATACAGCAGCATTTCCTTTCCTTTTAAATGGCTAACAATATTTTCCATTATACACTATCCATATTTCATTGTGCATTCATCTATTAATGGACACTTAAGTTCTTCTGCCTTTTGGCTGCTATGAACAATACTGTTTCAAGCATGGTACACCAGTATGGCCTTGATCTTTCTAGATGACTATAGATTCACAGGTATTTGTAGGCAATAGTGTAGGCAGGACACACATGGCACATGCAATTGGTTCTATTCAATTTTGGCATCTGTGTATGTTCATGTACCCACCATTAAAAATAAGACATAGAAAAAAAGAATCATTGTTTTATTAGGTCGTGGGTTGAACTCAGATTTCACGTCTTTTTCTAAAGCACGAGAGAGAAGCAATAAATATCTCAGCCCTCATCAGAGAAATGTCTTGTCCCACGTGCTCCCCAACTCTACAAGGGCAGTTGAGAGACCTGAGTCTAGGCTGCAGCTTTTCAGCCATGACTTCCAAGAGGATGAATGAGGCAAGGCACTGGGATGATGCCAGCCTCATGGCCAGCATCATCTCCATCACACATATATGTACACATTTTATCCTGGTCAGTAACAAACAGACATAATTATGATACCCATCACCACATTGCTAGCCCAATCCCAGACAACACCACTGGAGTTAAATCCTAGAGGGCGGCTCCTTAAATGAATTGCTTTCACAAGAACAGTGATGTCTGATAGGAAAAAGAACTAATTAAAATGAACCTTAATGTCTGCTTTATTAAATCTGGCATAAGACTAACATCATCTCAAAGTATAAATAATTTCAATGTAAATATTTCACTGGGCCATTTGCATTTTTTGTATTAGGTCTTGGATTTCTGACATGTATTTTTTTAGTTACAATATGTCTTAATTTGACCTAGCCCATGTGATCACCTACTATCAGGGGAGATTCTTAATGCTATCAATGTGAGCATCTGGCTTGATGGGTACTCAGAGAGGCTATGTGGTTGATGGCAATATACCAACTTTGTTCTGTTACCTTGGTAACCTGCTCTTCAGCAGTCTTGGTAGATTCACCTGTTTAGTGATACTGACATGAAACCTGCCTTAGAGGCTCAGAGAAAAAAAATATGCGGTCCTAAGATGCACATTAACATTTATAGAGAAGGTGGAGGCAAAACCAGTTGGAAGCAGTGTCTAAGGGAATCCCAGACTGTTGAAAAGAAGTGGATTCCCAGAACTTGACAGCTCTGGATGTTGACATAATTCCCTGAGCCAAGGAGCTTTGGCATTCTACTTGGTCATCCAGCCTGACCTCTCATGTCCTCCAGTGCGAGACAGTCTCTCTTCTCCCCAGGGACTTCTGTTCCAGCATTCCAACCAGGAGTTGGCAGTGCCACCCACATCTAGCCACCAAGCAGATAGATGAAATACCAACTGCCCACAGCCATACTGTGTCAGCTAAAAGCACCCTAAAAATGGGTGGCTCAATACAAAGTCCTCTGTCTGTTGCAGGCTGGGACAATGTCTACTACAGCCCACACTTTATTGTGGTAACATTTCTTGCTATAGTGATGCCCTGGAAAGACTAGAAAGTTTCTGCTAAATGTGTAGTCCCGTGGGTCTACAATTTGTGGCTCTCTTTGGAGAAGCCTTTCATGGTGGTATGCAGAGTCTGCCTTCTACCCACCCACCCTTGCCCCAATCTTCTCAAGTCTATCAGGCACACAGAACATTTTAACTTAGCACCTTGAAAAGTTTGTGCAGATAAATCTAGTATATTTTGTACACACAGCTAAGGCTACCTTTACCTGTTGCTTTTTTCTTCACTTTCGTCCTGTGGCTCTCTTAAGGTTTAAAACTGCAGCATTTCCATTGGGTGGGATTCTCCAGTGGCTGCTGTGTTATGGCTCCTGGTTTCAGAGCCACATTATTTAAATATCGGTGTCATCTATGGCACTTGAATCCCCAAAGGCTTCTGTTTCCTCATCTATACAGCAGCAGCGTTAAGCTACATAATATCCAAGCTGCCACCAATTTCTGACTTTTCTGACCCTCTAATAACCTGCCTAAACTAGAATAAAAACATGTTTGCACCCTCTCAGCCTTCACACCTGCAGAAAGGCGAGGCTCCTGAGAGCCTTACAATACATTAAACAACAGGCCCCATGTGAATGGACAGGATGCATGATTCTTACATGGGCATTTATACCTCCTGGTTTATCTCTCTGAGGCCTGTGGTCCTTCCAGAATCCCAGGACTCAGGACTCACATGCAGGAGGTGAGCCGGGCAATCAATTTCAAGGCAAGTGAGTGTAGGCATTAACTGACTCTTCCAGGAACACTTTCACAGAACATCTCTTAAGAGCTGAGGAGGGGATGCAATGCACTTGGGCTCCTGCATTGTTTATGCGATCAAATATCGAGATAAATATTGCAGATGAGCAGGCAGAAGGGCCAGGACTGTTCACTGGTCCCTGTGTACTCACTGCTCTCTTCTTCCCCGGCATCCCCACCTGTTTCCAGCATCTGGTTGGTCCCTTCCTTGCATTGCAAACCTTGCAACTCCCCTTTTCAGTCTCTGCACCCACACCCACAGTCTCTGCACCCATGCCCACATACCCGCAAAGCACTGCATGGTAATTTGATGCAAGTATATAGCATAACCATCTTGGATCTCAATGAGACTGACTGCTCTTTCTATGGGAGCAGAGCCTAGTCACATTTTTCTGTTTTCTTTCTTGCTCTACTCCCATTTCCCTGCCTCTGTTTCCCCTTTCGGGAAACTTCTTTCTTTCTCTGTGGTCCAGTTACTGCCTCGGTCACTGGCTTCATTCTTCCTGAATCAAAAGCCTCCACCTTCCACTCACACCAGCCCTGTCCTCCTGTGGCCGGCGACCCTCGCTGTGTATGACCCTTTGCATGTACCTGCCTCTTCCTTGTCTGACTTCTCTGCGCAGTCTCCTCACTTAGGAGGCGGCACATCAGAGAGATATGGGTCCCACCAGTGTATCCAGAGCTCAAGGGATATCTCCTGGCTAGCTTCCTTGTACCTCAGGGGCCGTCTCCTTCTATCCCATGCCCACAGCATGCATTGCACAACTTTGTCACCACACTTCCAGCAGTCTTCATAGGCTGTTCTCTGCAGTGAGGTGACCGAACCAGAGAAATTAGGTTTCTCACAGTCTGGGAGGTTGAAAGTCTGAAATCCATGTACAGATATGATTGATTTCTTGAGACCCAAACTCCTGGTTTGTTAATATTGTCTTTTCCCCATGTCTTCAAATGGTCTCCCCTGTGTGGGTCTGTATCACACTGAGCCTTTTCTAGTGACAACAGTGATGGTGGATTAAGGCCTACCTTCAGGGCCTCTCTTTAACTTGTTTGCCACTATAAAAGCTCTTCCTCCAATGGTAGACATACTGAGGTAGTAGAGGGTCAAGGCTTCAACACACACACTGTGGAGTAAAGAATGTGACAAACTTTGAACTGTAAGGACTTAGGTGAGTATCTGTGTCCTTTCTTCACTAACAGACACCGAGTCCACCTCACCTTCCACTCAGAGTTAACTTCTACCATGGCTTCCGAGGTGATCCTCCTCCCTGAACATCTCCAACCATGGATTATCAGTGTCGTTGGAGGCAGGGACATTGTTCCTTCCCTGTCTATGCAGTTGTTTGGAGGCATACAGGAAAATGGGTTCCAGCTAGACGCTGGTGTCCATTTGGACTGCTCGAAGAGAATCAAAAGTCTAGGGGTCTGGTGGCCTTTGAACTAGGACCAGAAGAGAGGGAGCTGATGGGCAGGGAGACTTATCTATAGACTTGAGAAGACAGGATTCATCTGTGTCAAGCCAAAGAGAGAGCCGGGAAGCAATGTCCCTCTATGGTCTCTGCTGGAGTTCCAGCTCTGACATGTCTCCGTGACAGACTGTGACCTGAAAGTGTAAGTCAAACACACACCTTCTTCTCCAAGTTCCTTTTGGTCATGGTGTTTGTCACATCAACAGGAAGGAAACTGCTACAGGACCCTGCCTTGAGCAGGAATCATCTACTACTCCAGAGATCAAAGCTACACTTTCCCAGCGTGGCATATGTCTGCCACAGAAATGGTGACTATTTACCTCTTCACATTCTCTGTAGATTCTAGGCTCCTGTAGGACAGGATGCACTGCATTCCCAGAGCCAAACCTTATACCTCCTAGTCTAACCCAGAGTCTGTACAGAGAAGGCACTCCACACTGTCGTCAGAAGTTTCTGTTCTGCTAGAAACTATTAAATACCCAGAATCTGCTTCCCAAATAATTGACTCAGAGGCTTAATATTATAGTAACTGCCAGTAGCGGAAGAATGTTACTCTCTAGCTCTTACACTTAAATTAATCCATAATTCTTCTCTATGTTTAGCCATGTGGCTTAGTAACTTTGTTCAGTCCTGCATTCTCATCTTGATTCCTCTGCATCTGACTGGTGACTGCGTCTCTGCCTTTCCTCTTCCCAGAATTCTCCTAGTCTGGTTGCTCTACCTATACTCCCTGCCTGACTACTGGCCAATCAGTGTTTTATTAAACCAGTATAAATGACAAATCTTTACAGTGTACAAGACAATTATCCTACACCACAAACTCTTCTCAAGTAACCAATAGGTTGCACATTCCTCTGTGGAACTACATATGTGAGGAACACCCAAGCTGCTTCTGTGTTCTCAGGCTGGACTTCAAGAACATAGCCCTTCATAATCAGAGTGGATCTAATTAAGCCTGCAGTTCTGGTTATATGAATCAAGACCTCCAACTCTCCACTACTAAATTCAACAATACAAATAGGAAGGAAGGACTGCCCATGTTCTTAGGCAGGATTTCCTTTTCTTCAAGGGATTGACCTGAATTCTGTAAAACAGCTGAGGATAACAGACACAATTGGGCAAGAAAGGCCTTAGCAACAAAGGACAGATGGCCATTTTGATATCTGTTTAAGAAGACAAGTGGAGGCTGAGGTTGCCATTCAGTGGCCAAGTTTTTACATAGCACATACAAGGTCCTGGGTTTAACCCAACACTGAGAAGAGGGCCAGTGTGGGTAAACATCATTACCATTTGTCAGCACGAGTTAAGGGAGGCCAAAAAAGAAGGCAGGAAGCTGTAGGAATAAAGACAATGGGGCAAAGGAGAATATATTTCAGCAAGTCCACCATGTGTAGACAAGTACTGATGTGTTTATTAATATGGTGGGCTTATTTTTAATCTTACACAAAAAAACCTTTATACCAGAAAAGCTTCTAAACACTCTAAAAGTGCAACAGTAACATGTGTCTCTAGAAGTAAGAGCCAAGGGATAACCACAGGGAAACCTTTCCTCTCTCCCATCACCACCACCCTGCAGCAAGGAGACTCATCTCACCCACATGTTGATGAAGAACCAAAAAAAAAAAAACTAAAAAATAAAGCCTGTTTCTCTGAATGAGACTGCAGGTCTCTGGACTGAGGGACACTTGTACAATGAACCAATACTCAAATGGCCACTTTGGAACATTTCCTTAAGGCAAGTTGCCATGTCCTGCAGGAGGTGGTGGCCTTGCATTGATGGGGGTTGTTAATGGGAGACATGAGTCATGATAAAGCAGATGCCAATAAGGCCACTGTCTGCCAGATCTCCATGAGATGGGCTCGGCCGGTGCTGATGGGAAGTGATGAGAGTGGACAGGAATGAGAAATGAAGAAGCAGAGGCCTGGGAGGATGAGGATATCAGAGGGCACAAATTCAGAGAGACCCTTGCTGGGTTAATAGAGGACAAAACATTAGATGCTGTATTTGAGGGATGTCTGGAGAAGCTAGCACCGGACACCTGGACTTTCTCCTGCACTTTATCTATAACTAAGTAGTCTGATAATTAGGGGCTAGGACAATGGGAGATTTCATTGAGAACACACCCACAAAAAAGCCTCAACTTTCCTAATGCTGTGACCCTTTAATATAGTTCCTCATGTTGTGGTGACTCCCAACCATAAACTTAGTTTTGCTATTACTTCATAGCTATAATTTTGCTACAATATGAATCATAATATATATAAATATATGATATGCAGGATATCTGATATACAACTCCTGTGAAGGGGTTGCTCATCCTCCAAGTGGTTGTGGCCCAAGGTTGAGAACCTCTAACTTATCAATTCTTGTAACTGACCACTCCCTCTCCAACGAGGCTTTATCAGTGCAAATACATCAGGCAAGTTAGAACGCTAAATTCATCAGCCATGTCCCAGATCTTGGAATTCTTTGGAGGAATCTTAGCTGAAAATCAAACTGGACTTTACAGGGAAACACATATCCTCTTAAGCAATTTCTTGAATGTTATCTGTCTTCAACCAACCATAGTCCTGGACTCACAAGCTACTTCAAGAGACCACCCAGGAAGGCAGCCAAGCCAATCGGTCCACTGAATATCAGTCCCATGGTCCAGCTGCTCTGCCCTGTCCTGGCTCCTCCCTCAGGCTGACCCCAGTACTTCACCCCCAAGTGATAAGCACAAAGCCAACCATGGCGCCTTGGAGGGAGTGAGGGCTCAATAAATGTCGGCTGTTATCTTTAATAACTATGATGGGTACCATGGTGAATCAACCTTTGACCATATCAAGTGGCCTGACACTTTGGAGCTGGTCTTATCATGGGTGAGCAGAGAATGCTGTTGATTGATTTTTTCATCCCTTATTGCTTATTTTTTAATTTATTTTTTATTTAATTTATTTTTAATGCTTTCCTGCAACAGCAGAATTCCTTTTTGCCTGGAATCTAAAGGGGGAGACTGAGGGTTCTTCTGGTGGCATTGGATGCCTCTTGTGTTTGACTGTGTTGTTCTATCTAACTATATTTTTATCTCCTTTTCTACTGATTTTGCTTTATTAATTCATGTCTACATAGTATAAAATGTATACACTATGCTAGTCATTTTTAAAGGTACAGTTCAGTGGCATGAAATATATTTAGATTATGCAATCTGCCTTGAATTCCTAAATACAGATTTCTATCCTCCTAACCAAAGAACCATCCTTCCAGTTGTTATTCTGGGGCATCAAGAAACATAGAAACCAACCCCCCCTCAGATGTGACATCTTGCCTCCTGACATGTGGTCCCCAAGCTTCTTTCTTCTCAGTCTAACCTCTGATATTCACATTGTAGAAGGGATCCTGGGCGCATCTAGGTTGTTGAAGCCTGTAGCCTCTGGGTAGCAATTACTTTTCTGTCCCTGCTCGCCTAGCTGATCACATTTAAGAAGGTGCTTTTCTATTTCACAGGAATGTTCATGGGACCTTGGAAAGATTCTGAGAAGCAGAAATGCCTCTGGTGTACAGGCAGACAGATCTGAAGCCATATCGGAAATGGTATTAGAAATGAGTTGTTCTTTTTTTAACTTCATTTCTCTTCAGTAGAGTGGGCATCATCTCCTTAAGCTATAGCAAGGCTGAGGAGTAATGAGCAAGACATGCCTAGAACTATTCATGGAACACAACCGACTCTGGAAATTGTCTCCATGCAGAGACAGGAAGGAGTTCTCTACCTGCATGCCAGCAGTGTCCCTCAACTTCCCGCATGCGACAGGTTTCTATTTGCACGACAAAATCAACCAATTCCTCTGTTGTCATTAGAAAGGACTTCACCCAGGAGCCCATGGTTATTTGTTCATATGTCAAAAACTGTTCTGCAGTAATCCTGACCAAAGATCCAGACAGCTGGTAAATTGGAAGCAATCATTATCCATCCATCCAATGTTTATCACACTGTGTATTTGCACAGGACAAAAGGCTTTGCGTGTTGTTTATATTATAGTCTATGACTATTTATGTGACAGCTCGCAAATTACCCAACTTCTCACAAGTACAAGATGAAATCCAAAAAAGTCTATGCATGGGTAGGGGGAGAGTGAACCTTGGTGAATGCAGATTTACCAGAGGCTGAAGGGCATTCTGGGAGGGGGCCTCCTCTAAAGGCATGAGGAGTCAAATATGCAAGGCTATCTGTAACTTTTGGAAGAGGAGGAGACTGTGTATGCATTCTTTTAATCCACCCCCATACAGTCTGTGTTGCCAGAAGGGGACAGCGAAACCACTCTGACATTCCTGCAACTCGTACCCCAGGAAGTTAGTTCTGAAAAGAAAAAATAAGAAGACCCATTAGATTCTAGGCCCTGGAACAGTGTGGGGAGTACCTGGAAGTGGGTAGGGTACAGAAAGTGACCTGATGGCATGCTATCACCAAACAGGCATTGATTGGCAGGTGTGCTACTGGACCATTGCTACTCCGTGGAGAACTGGGGTGCTTGTCTATCAGCTGCATCTCTTCCCTGCTTCCTTCCACATGGCTGGATAAATACAGACAGACTTTCTAGAAGCTATTTGGACTACCATCTCTGGCTTCAGCATCTCCTTGGCCGAGACACAGTTCTGGGCTCATAGCATGAGTCACACTACTGCACTGCGTTGATGCTTCCTCTATAAAGTCAAGGGCCGAGCACTTCACTGAGGTCGACTCTGGTCCCAGCACTCTGGCACATTGCCACTGGATCTTACTACCTAGAAACATCCAGATAAAGTGTCCTTTGCCCAGTCCTGAAGGCAAAGGACCACTAGGCACTGATAGGCCAGACTCAGGGAGTTAAGCCAGCACTAACCCATCCTTTCTGAGCTTAGGGACACGGCAGCCAAGAGATGTCCTTGGCAGCAGTCACTTTGAGTTTCCTGGGAGTGATGACAGTGTTTTAGCTACCACAGCCAGGACACTCCTTGATTAGGAGTCTAGCCCAGTCCTCCAGATTCCAAGGGTCCCTGCACTTCTTTCTTCACTGTTAATAGATTTTGACTGGAACTTTCCAGAAGCCGCTAGATAGAAAAAGCTGAAATAAGCTCAAGATATTCCACACCTAGTCCTCTCCCTGTGTGTCCACGACACTGTGCCCAATTATCTTACATACAAATGGATTCTTGCTATTTGTTGCTGCCCAAGAGCCTCAACACGGCCCCCAGCCTTTTTCTCCCCAGGGAACATGGCATGTTATAAACTACTGTATAGCCTAGGCTGGGAGAGCATAGATCTGGCACAGGGGACTCTTTCTGTTGCCCTAGTGGTTACCACGTAATGTGACTTTACCCCTGACTCTGCCACTGTCTAGATCTCTCTGTTTGATAGCAGCCTGACAGTTCCTGGTGTCTTTCCAGCTCATAGGAGTAACATCTTCCTCTCCCTTTCCTCTCATGCTCTGATGTTTACATGCTGGGCCTCCTCTGGCATTCAGCATGTTGGCCATTCCGTGATGGGGCATCTGCTGGTCAGGAGGCAGATGAGATGCTCATATAATGTCAGTACATCTACTCTGGGCTTTCATATGCAAATGAGAGGTTAGCATGGTCTAGGGAACAGAGTCAGACACTAAGGAAGGTTGGGGTCACTCTGGGTTAGTGTAATGCTTAGTGAGGCTGTCCATCATGCCTTTTTGCATCCGAGTTTTTCAAGAACCGCTATCCTTTCCCCGTCCTGTATCCTCTGTGCTCCTGCCAGAGTGCTCATCCTAAAGCAGGTGAAACTTGGGCACTGCAGTGTGCTACCAGCAGAAACTGTCCCTACCTGCCCTCTCTTTGCAGGCAAAAAGTCCAACCTGGAATACTGTCTGGGGCCTGCTTGGCCTGGCTTCTACCCATCAGGCCAGCATTGCCTCTGACCACCTCGTCCCCATGGAGTAATACCCACAAGCCCAGATGTTCCAGGGTATTTCTCAGCCCAGTCTCATTTGTATAACATATCCACTCCTCCATTATTCTTCAGGTCCAGTCTGGTTGCCCTTCAAGGGTTGGCTCCGTACCCTTAATTCCATGTAACCTTTATTGGCTGTTTCAGGATTCAGGCCTCTTTCTTTGACACTATCACTTTTCTGACCCATGGGTGCCTACAGTGGCTGTCCAAATCACACTTTGTCCGTGTACATATCATGCAGAAACTCAACACGTAATCCTAATTCATTTTTATATTCCTAGTACTTGCAAAGTGCCTGCCATTTATTGGAGAAAATGTTTTTTATTAAGTGAGCTTATTTACAAGGGGGGAAAAAAAAGAACAGCAGTAACTTCAGAGATGGTGGGATGTCTGCTGGTGGGGAGGTAGATGGAGGACAAGTGTACTCAGAATTTGAATGCCTTAGGTGAATACAGCCTTAGGAATGCAAAGAATAAAGGGGCGGGGCTTTTTTTGGAGCCTGAGAACTTAGAAATGTAACTGCATTTTGCTTAAACAAAGCCTTGGTTTTGTTCTCAGTGGTGAGGGGGAAGGCTCTGGGCTGTGGGTGGAGGACCAACAATGACTTCATTTCGCCCATACTTCTGATCCTTGCTAGTGCCATTGGCTATCGAGGAGATCTCAACGCTGTCACCATGAGTTTATCTATAGAGGGGAGAGTTACCCCAGAGACAGAGTGTAGGGCATGCCAACTCTAGTCAGCTTCGGAATTTTACCTCGGAAATTTATTCTGTAAACAGTCAAAAATATTAAATAGGTGCCTGCTGTGTGCCAGGAAAAAGGTGGGAGATATCTGGAGATGAGTAAAATATGGTTCCCCCCCTCACTGAATTCTCAGTCAAGTGGAGAATGTAAACATAGGGAGATAATCCCAGCAGAATGCAGCAGGCCATGGATGGGTCATGGGAACAGAGGAGAGTAAGGCAGTCAGTCAGTCAGTCCTCCAGGGCTGGAGTCAGAGCCACAGGGCAGAACCCCCAAGGCAACAGTGGCTCAGGGAAATTACAGTTGTATTTTCTCTTGCAAGTCAAACATGTCCAGAATTTGAAAACTCAGGCTGTCTGATGGACGGTTTGTGATATCAGGTCATCAGAACACCCCTTTTGGGTCCACAGGCAGATGAAAGAAAGCATACTCGTTCTACTCTGGTCTTCTGCCTATGCCTTTCTCCTCTCCCAAACCACCCTCATCCTAGGCAACAAAGGGAACAGAAACCCCTCTCACCCACCAGCAGCTACATCAGCAGCTTCCAGGAAGTCCCACACCGTGTTCCTGCTCTTGTTCAGTGGTCTCAGCTCTGTTTCTAGACCATTCCTAAGGACAAAGAGGTCAAACGTAATCTCTCCTTCCTACCCAAGTCAGTACTGTGCTCAGATGAATGCTGAGGTCTGTAGTGGGGTTTGGATGTTATTGAGAGAGACCTAGAAGCATAGCCTTGGGGTCTCAGGACCCTGGATGGGCCGTGGCCAGCCCCCATTGAGGACCCAGGATACTGCCCTTTCTCCCTGTTTGTTCCTGTGTTCTCAGAGAGAAGATTAGCATCATCACCGCATGGGACAGTTCCACTCTCCAAAAATTACCTTAAGGTTCACTTTATATCAATGAGTGTTTCTATAGCCCCTTAATAAATATTAATCCTTTATATAATCAATTGCCAATAAATAATTCTACAATATCTGGCACAGTGTGCTCCAGGTCCTCAATGGGGAATGGCCAAGCCCCATCCAGGGTCCTGAGACCCCAAAACTATGCCTCTGTGTGTCCCTCAATAATGCCTGAATCCCACTACAGAGATTATTTTTCCAAGAAGGGAAAGCTAAGTACATGTTTCCCTTCACTATGACAAAATACTCCACAGATGCCGCTTGAAGAAGAGGATGCTATTGGCTCACAGTTTAGAGGGTGTGAGCATAGCATAGCGCAGTGGCTGGGGTGGTATGTTCTGTAGCAGTAGCTTGTATTGATCTCACAAGGGCCAACGAAGAAGCACAGACTGAATGGAAGCAAGGAAGGACTGTTACCCTTCATGTCTACTCCCAGTGACCTAGTTCTACCAGCCAGGCCTTGTCATCTAAAGTTTCCTCAGCCTCCACACATCACCAGCTGGGGATCAAGCATTTAAATACATTAGCCTGTAAAGGACATTCCACATCCAATGTAAGTATTTCTGGCACTCTAAGTGATGAAGCCAACGTGCCTCCAGCAGGACATACCTCCTATGGAGGCATGCTACTGGGTATGGCTGTGTAAACCCATGCACTCTTAAAAAGAGATGCCATGTTGCAGTCTGTCTCTTCTCCTCTCTTGCTCCTGTACCTGCCTAAGAACTCTCTTAAATAAACTCTCATGTGGCCTTGATAGTGTGAGTGAGTGTGTGTGTGTGTGTCTTCTCACACGCAAAAACAACATCCAAACCATAGCAACCGGTATAGTGAGCTAGTAGTTTTTGTCACACTAACCCCAGTTGGGATGCTCTGGAGACTCCATCTCAGAGCTCAGGCCTCCCTGTAAGGGAAGGGCTGCCTAAGAAGTTGGGCTGGGGCAGAATAACTGGGATGTAGTGTTAGCGATTTGCAAAGTGCATTTAGTGCTTAGATTCTGATGCTCACTCTAGCTCCCTGCCAGACTCGGGAGAAGGGAAGAGAAAGAAGAGAATGGTCAATTCCTTTCCCTACTCCAAGGTAAACAGAATGGGTGAAGGTAGCCTTGGTCAGCAGCTCTTAGTGTTCCAGGATAAAGAATGACCAGACAGAGCAGATGAGCCTGGGCTAACAGCACAGGGTTGGAGGGTAGGAATGGAAAGTGGCAAATGGGATTAGCCCTCTGGTTCATGCAATTGTATTTTCTGTCAAATTTAACACAATGGCTCTCCCAGGTTCTCAGCAGTCAATTCAATATTTTCCTTTGGATTTTTTTTTTAAAAATTAGATATTTCTATACTTTCCCATCCTCTGAACTGAGACTGGACATGGTAGTAGGAAAATGCATACTCCTGTTCCAAGTTGTGAAAGGAAGCACATGGACCAGGATGCTTTTAGGTACCGATTTAGCATCTTATGCAGACTCCCACAGCTCTGATCTTTAGCCTCAGAGTGATCTTCTGCTTTTTCTGCCTGAGCTTGTTGCCATGACCTTACATTATTTCTAGCTTGGGGTCAGACTCCATGAAACGCTCACAGGGAGATGCAGGAGCACGAAGGGAATTAATACAATGACTGTTACATGAGTAAATGGAAAAAGAATTATGAGGAATCTAACCCGGAAGACGGAAGCAGGGTTTACTGGGAAGTCTGGGGTCCATGGATGCAGGTGTACATCTCTGTTCATCTCCTCTCTCTCTACCTCTACTCCTGTTCTAATTAGTAATGTGTTCTATGTTTCAAGAATGTCATATAATTGGAGTCATGCTATACAACCTTTTAGAATTTTTTTACTAAGTACACAATTCCCTTGTAGTTCACACAAATTGTGGAGTCTTCTTAACTGTTGAGTAGTGCTTGCTCCTACTGAAGTTGGCATAACCATCTGTTGAGACACATTTGAATGTCTCCAGAGTCAGTCTATAAGTCTATGAGTGAATCTATAAGGAACATTTGTGTACAGATTTTTGTGTAAATTCAGGTTTCCATTTATTTCTTCAGGATAAAATTGCAAAGCACAATTGCTGGATTATATGTTAGTTTTATAGGAATCTGCCTAACTATATCCTAGGATGGCTGTGCCATCTTCCATGTTCACATCAAGTATGAGCTGTCCCGCCTCTCCACATTCTTGGAAGCTTCTGGTATTGCTGTTTTGTTTTTGTTATTGTGGCTTTAACTTGTGTCTTCCTACTGCCTGCTGCATTGGGCATCTTTTCACGTGCTTATGAGCCTTTTATCTACTGGCGTAAGGCCTATTCTTATGCCTTGCCCATTTTATAGTTAGATGTTTGGCTTTCTGATTTTCAGAATTTTATATAGGAGCCATGGTTCTTTCTAGATTCCAATCTTTTGTCAAAATATATGACTTGGAATTATTTCCTCTCTGCTTATCTTTTTCTATTTCCTCTTTAACTTGTGATAACTGATAAACCGTTTTCCAGTGGTTGTACAATTGGGCAGTTCATCCAGGAGTTCTGGGAGTCTGGCTGGTCTACATCCTGGCAACTTGTGTGTCCATCTCTTTCACTGAATGCTTTCTAGTGGATCTGTAGTGATGGCTCACTGCAGTATTGCTTTTCCTTATGGCTAATGATACTGAATGCATTTCCTCATGTTTTTTTGTTTGTTTGTTTGTTTTTGTAATTCTTCTCTGGATGAATGTTTACCCAAATATTTTTCACATTTTTATTTGGTCACTTGTCATCTTAAGTAGCAAGGGTCATTTACCTGTGTAAATGTGAATCATTTATTGGGTATATGTGTTGTTAATACTTCCTTTAGTCTGTGGTTAGTTAGCAAGCTATACTTTTTAGAATACACCTTTTCTTTATGGAAACTGGATTTCATTTTCCTTCCTTCTTCCTTCCTTCCTTCCTTGTGGATATATATATTACATACCTAATAAAACCTAAATATTAGGGGAGAAAGCTGTCCTAGGCAGACAGCTCAAAAAATCCTTAGTCCTTGAATACAAGGATAAACAACTAAATCAATCACACACACCTTTAATCCCAGCACAAAAAAGCTGGGAGTGGTGACCAACATCCTTTATCCCATAACTCTAGAGACAAAACTTCTGTTTCTATAAATTCAAGGCTACATGCCTTTAATCCTAACCTGGATAAGATAGAGTATATAAAGATTTATAGAAATAAAAAAACCCCAACAACAACCAACAAAAGCAACAGACAAAAGCAACCAAAGACAAAACTAAAATAATTACAAAACAACTAAATAAAAATTAACTATAATACTTCCTCTCTCTGATATTTCAACCTTCCCCCGATATTTAAGTCTAAATCTCATTCATAATTCTATTCTTCTTCCTTCCCTTCCTTCCTCCTTCCCTTCCTTCCTTTCTTTCTTTCTTTCTTTCTTTCTTTCTTTCTTTCTTTCTTTCTTTCTTCCTTTCTTTCTCCAGACAAGGTTTCTGTGTAGTCCTGGTTGTTCCAGAACTAGTTCTACAGAGCAAGCTTGTCTTGAACTCAGAGATCCACTGGTCCCTGTTTCCTAAGTGCTGGGATTAAAGGAGTTTGCCATTACTGTTCAGCTCCATTTTATTCTTTAAGAGAAAAATAAGTTTTCTTATTTATTTGACTGGAATATAGACAAGAGTGTTTAGCTAGCATAGCAAATAATGGGAAATATTTGTTTACATATTCACCAGAATGACTGTTAAAGAGGCGATGAGAAACCAAGTCTATAAAATGATTTTGGACACTTACAATTTTGTTTAAAATGCTACTATTTTATTTCTCATTATGTTTACTCTTTAATAATTTTGTACTTGCTGCTATTCTGATTTAAATTTAACTATGAGCAATATTTAACCTTTTGTAAGTGGATTTGACCATTTGTATTTTCTTAAGATTTCTTAAATTTCCTCTTTGTTTACATAATTATCTACAATTTCATATATTTATACAATATATTGTGATTACATTCATACACACTATCTTATCTTTTACCCTCCCTCTTAATATCTTTTCTCCAGCCAGTCTCCTCCTTCTTTCATGACTTTGTGACTTTATTTTAAATCATTGCTTTTAGTTAGAGCACCCTGCTTGAGCATGGGTGGGGGCTACTTGCTGAAATACAGGCAGCTGAGCATCTGTATCACTGATGAGAATGTCAATGCTCACCATGTTTTCTATGAAATTGTTTATGTATGTCATATAGTAATGAGTATTTACACAAATACCATCTGCAAATATGTCTGGTAGGTTAGGTGCTGGGTAATTTTATGTCAACTTGACACAGGCTAGAGTCATTCAAGAGGAGGGATCCTTAGTTGAGAAAATGCCTTCATAAGACTGGGCTCTAGGCAAGCCTGTAGAACAGAGGTTCTCAATTTATGGTTCATAACCCCTTTGGGGATTGCATATCAGATATCCTATATATCAGATATTTACATGACAAATCATAACAGTAGCAAAATTATAACTATGAAGTAGCAATGGAATAATTATATGGTTAGGAGGGTCATCACAACATTAGGAACTGTATTAAAGGGTCACAGCATTAGGAAGGTTGATAAACACTGTTCTAGAACATTTTCTTAATTAGTGATCAACAGGGCAGGGCCCAGCTCACTAGGGGTGGTGCCATCCCTGGGCTGGTAGTCCTGGGTTCTATAAGAGAACAGACTGAGCAAGCCATGAGGAGTACCCTCTCCATGGCTTCGGCATCAACTCCTGCCTCCAGGTTCCTGCCTTATTTGCATTCCTGCCCCTACTTCCCTCAGTGATGGACTACTACCTGGAAGTGTAAACAGAATAAACCCTTCCCTCCCCAAGTAGTTTTTGGTCATTGATTTTCACCACGGCACCAGTAAGTCTGACTATGACAGGTTGTTATCCGTTTTGTTTGGTTTTAATTCTATGAGCACATTGTGAAGGGTTAGGGTTAGGAACCTTCATGGAAGAAAGATATCCCAGACATTTGATAGGGTCTACACCTTTCTGTCTGGAAGGTGAGCAGGTGTTCAAGCTTGAACCCCTGGGCTGTGCTGTCACAGCACTGAAGGGGCCTAGCAGCCATGCTCTGAGCCCCTGCCTTCTGCATTATAAAAATGAATGATTTGATGCAGATATTTTATCCCCTGCTACCATTTGCAGCTGGGCCACTCAGCTATTAGCACAGCTTGCAGACACAAACCCCACAGTGATCAAGTGCATCAAAGCAGCAGCCATCTCTCCAGTCCGCTCAGCCATGGATTCTCATTAATGGACTTTTCAGCCTGTGAGGAAGGGACAGGGGATTGAAAAAACCCCTCAGGCTTTTGTGTCCAGGGCAATCAGAGGGTTGAGTGGGTGGAGCTTTGTTTATGGAACCAGCAGGTCTGAATGTGATCCTAGCTCTTCCCTCATCAGCTATATGCCCATGGACATGCTACTGAAGCTTACTGGGTGTGCATTTCCTTTTCTGTAAAATATTCCCATCTGCCCTTTTCTTGAATTATTGGAGAATCAACATAAATAAAATATATAATAACAAATATAACAAAATAAGTATATAATTCCTACTTATTAAAATCATCCAAATATCAGTAGATACTAATATGCTATACTTATATACTTAACCAATATCTTGAATCAAATAGATACCTAATAAACATTTATCTATTAAAAGAATAGGCAGTGAAGGACAGGCAAGTGAACACCCTCACCATCAGAGCAGTTTCAAATTGTACTGTATTTTTGGAGGTGAATAAATCACCTAATAGTCCCAAAATGTAGTTTGCCGAACCAGCAATTCAGCTTTAACAACTTTTTTGCTTAAGAAAATAAACTAAGAATGCACAAGGATATCACCACGTTCCAGTGGTGAGAAAGCCGGCAATATTGTAAGTGTAGTCACATCTGGAAATTGGCCCCGTTCTAGCTTAGCCACAGGACACATGGTGAATGTGCAACCAAGTCACTGCGGTACACACAGCCCTGGGAGCATGGTGACGCAGAGCAGACACAGCTCCCTGCGGTGAATCCTACCTTTGCTGCCTGTGAACTTTGACAAGTTAGAGCAAGCAACCAGAATGTTAATTTTTGTAAAGTGGTTGTAAAGATGTCAGTCTTACTGGCTCAGGAAAATTTGATAAGTGTTTGGAGTGGCTGCTGGCAGGCCTCCAAGGAAAACCTGCAGAAGATACGGTTCACCAGAGGAAACTGTTCTGCACAGTTTGCTGATTTTCCCCAAATCACCAAAGGATGGATGACCGGGTCTGATGAGGTCTGATTTAGTCTCATAAAAACAGCCAGCAAGTTAGCTCCTTGCCTCTGATTGGCCCTCATTGTTTTCCTATGAAGGGGCTTTGGACAGGAACTCCTTAGGTGAGACAGGAAGTGCAGCATCATTCATACCACTCAGAGAACATCTGGAAGGATAATGATAGCAATAATTACAAACACTGTACTGAGCTCTTCCCATCCACTATCCCCTCAGCAGCCATGTCATGTGGACTTTGTTATCTTTATTATGTACAGGAGGAGATGGAGGCACTTGAATTTTTAAAAAGATGCCCAAGGTTCCATGGTAACCAAGGAGCACAATGAAAAACCATTACATACGAATATATGATCATCTAGCCAGAGGGCTCCAGCTGATAAGACACCTTGATGCTACTGAAAGATATGTGCTATTAATGGTAAGCACTTGTGCAAGCTGCTTCAATAAAGAGCAAGCAAGAATGATGTCAGGGGGAATCGATGAACCCAAGCCTCGGCTGTAGGGATCATGATTCAGGAGGTTGGCAACCGTTCCCACTGTGCGCTGTCTGAAATCTTCCACACAGGGCTCTGGGGTGACCATCTGGAAACCAGACTTGCACTTGACAAGGCAGATTCAGGTTTTCTCCCTGGGCCTGGGGGATCTAACAAGATAAATTCTACAATAAAAAATTGCAAGTTCACAGAGTGTCAATCCAAATTTATATAATCTTGTACCAATATGCAAACATTCCTCAGGCACCTCTGACATGAGGGATCGGGGCCTCACAGGAACAGAAATAGCTCAGATACCCATAAAGGCCATAAGGAGTATGAACATCATATTCTTATAACTTCAAGAATCAGCTTATACGTTATTGCTAGTATTGATTAACAAGTCATAATTACATACTTATGTCATACAGTGTGATGTTTTTAATACATGTATGCAGTGTGAATTGACTAAAGCAAGCTGCTTACCTTACCTGTCACTTCATTTGGTGAGTTATTTGAAATATCCCACCCCTTCTGTGGTTCAAACCCAGGGCCTCACACATGATAAGCATTTATTGTATCTCTGAGGTATCCCCAGCCAGTATCCCCTTCGTTATCTTTTAAACTTGTAAAAATTTTCATTTATTGTAACTGTGGCAGTGGGACACACGTACTCAAATGTTTTTCATGTATTATGACTTTGGCGGTGGAACATGTGTACACATGTGACGGCTTTGTAGAACTGGCTGTCTCTTTCAGCCTTTATGTGGGCTCCAGAGAGTCATCTTGGGTTCCAAGCTTGTTTAACAAGTGTCTTTACCTCCTGAGCCATTTTGTTAGCCCCAGATTTACATTATTCTAGACTGTAGTCACTTTGTTGTACAACAGATCTCGGAATCTACTCTTACTTATTTAAACTAAGGACGTTTTGGTCAGGTTCTTAATTGCTTCCCCCATCTCTATCTGCTTCTATAAATTCGACTTAATTAAACAGGAACCCTGTTGTCTAGTAATGAACACAGTTACTTGTGACCAATTGACCCTTGACTGCTGTTCATGAGTTAAATTCAGCACTGATCGATCAGCAGATACACCTCTTTAAAGAACTGGTTTCAGGAATTCTTCCCCACCCAAATCCTCAGATACTCAAAGCCCTTGCGTAGGATGGCACAGAATTTGCGGATTCCCTCCCTATCTCCTCTCATGGTCCCTAAACAGCTGTCAATGGAGAACACTTACCACACCTCACAATTAGCCAGATCTGCAGACACTAGATGGAGAGGAATCTTTGAAGAGGGACACAGCTCTAGGCACTGTGGCACACCTTGCTAATCCGGGGCTTGAAAAGCAAAGGCAGGAAGCTTTTAAATTCTAGGACACTGGGCTGTAGATCTAGACCTTGTCTCTAAACAGGGAAAGAATAAATGAATAACTACAGAGGGATTACACATCCATTAAAGTTAAGTGTTGACTGGCTGATGAAAATCACAAGCAAATGACAGCACTTGGCTCTATCCTGACTATCAATACATTTGTGAAAATAACTTCTGGAATATTGAGATGCTCCATCACAGGGGCTGGGGTACCACTCCACTGTAGAGTGCTGATTTTGATCCCTAGTGCAGAGAAAAGTTTTACCATAACTAAAATTCTAAAGCAGCCTGAGGCTGTGTCTTCCTGCACTGGGATCCATTCCTTCTTAGGATTCTATAATAACACTGAGAGCTCCTGGAACCTGCTGATCCATGATTGGCAGCTGTAGTAATGATGATGGTGGTGATGATGACGACATTCTGAATCATGTCAGGAAGGTTATGGAAGACCAGAGAGGTGATTTCAAGGGTAGGCATGAAACCCACACCCTTATCCTACCCTTAAAATAATAAAAAGTTTAAACTTCATAAAAATTAAATTATGAGTCAAAGTCCAGAGGGTATGAATCATTGGATTCACTCACAAAAAGACATGCTGTGCTGGGGAGAAAGTGAATTCACTGCCAGGGTGGACTTCAATGTGTCCACAGTATTTTGTTATATCATTTTATGATGGCTGTTTCTGCTGTTTGAGGATGGACAGCTCATAGCTTTTTTTTTATTTTATCATTCAAAGGCATAGGTTTGTTTATTTTTATGGTGGTTGGCTGGAGTCTGGCTTGGAGACAGGTGGTTAATTTTCACAAAGAAATAATATTTCACAACTCTACTCTTTCTAAATTAGTAGGAAGACTTAGTTTTGAGTCCAATTACCATCCACCTTGATGCAGATGAAGATCTAGAAGTCTCAAGTCTTGAACCTATTCTGTCCCTGTGGGTCAGTGTCCATTCAGGGGACCCATGACTCATTCAGACACTCATTAGTCTCTTCTAGGAATTCCATAGACTCATGGAACAAATTCTGTCATCTCGAACAGGAGAACGAGACTAGAGTGTGGCCTGCCCATATGCTCTACTCTGTTCACAGTGATTAGCAATGAAGACATTTGTGACCCAATACTAAAAAATATAATAATCCCATTCATCTGACCACTACCTTCTAATGGTCCCACTGTGACAGCCAAGGACATCAGTGCAAATCCTCCGCACTGGAAAAGCCTTTCAGAGCATGTGTGGCTGGGGCCGCTCACCCTCTGTGGCTCTTGATAGAACTGTCACTGGCTCATTTACTGCATAAGTGCCAAGGACTGTTTGTTTTGAACATACCACCTCTTCCATCACTTAATGATCTCAGAGCCCTATGAAGGAGGCATTGTCAACATGTCCCTTGTAAAGCAAAGAAAAGCAAAGCACAGAAAATGCTCCTCTGATAGCTCATGATGTATGTGTCCTATGATGTAGGTAGAGAGGGGAGGGCAGATTCACCCATCTACACCAAGTGGGGCAGTTTTCATTTTGTCCAGGTTTGAACTGGAAGAAATGAAATCTATCTAGAGAGTAGGTTTTACTCATATCTATAATTCCCAAATGATAAGCTGGTTTTGTAATTATTTAGCTATGGGCCAAGGGGCCCAAATACATAGTTCTCAGTATGTACCAGATACCAGGACCAGGCATGGGGGAGAGATGAAGCGGGGAAGCAAGGCACTTTTTCCATCTGCACCTGAGTGCTAGTAAAGAAAACAGCTCAGTGAACTATGCAGAGACCAAGTCCTTAGCATGTACAATCCTAACCATGGTGAAGGGGCTCCTCTCCTTGGGAGAGGTGTTTATTTCTCTGCCCCTCCTATAGACCGCAATCCACGAAGTCCTGGCATACTTTCACTGCAAAAGCCAAGATCCAGGGCATCTACAATCTACTCTCTGGACTATGCCTATGTTCACTCCCACAGGCTGGAATTTTTTTTTTTTTTTTTTTTTTTTTTTTTTTTTAATGTGAGTTCGGACAAAGGCCATTTTGTGGCTACTCCTTCTGCCCCCGGCCCAGAACTGGCTCTACCGGAATGTACTAATTACTTCTGAACAAAAGGACGCCTTATGTCTCCCTCTGCCCCATGGCTGGGCATTGATTCTTTATGGCACAAGGATCAAAACTGCTAGTGTTTCCTCTCACAGGAGTGGCAGAGCATGGTGGTCTCCTGCATGCCTGGGGAAATGCTTGTGAGTCTGGGGGGCATGTAAGAGGTGGCAGGTTTTATGCACCTAGCAGCCAGTGAGAAGCCACCGTCAGTGGTCACAAGGGTTCTTTTCGCCTGGTTAGGAGTCTGCCACTGTGATTGGGTTGGTGGGTTCCTCTCCAGAGTGGCAAACCACTCAGCACCATTCCGAGACATGCCATCCAGCTGCTGGGTGTAAAGCCACAGCGGAGTGGCCCCACCCAGAACAGCTCTTTAAAAGTCTTTATGAATAATGAGTGCAGGGCATTGTGAGTAGGCGGGCTGAAAAGTCTATTACAATTCCTGAAATAGTAAGTCCATAAATCCATTAAAAAGTAAGATTGAGTACTGTGCATCAGTAAGGAGAGGACAGTTTCCGAAGATGAAAAAAGCCAGCAGTGAGACAGGAAGATGCCCCACGGCAAGGTGCACTTCTGCTGCAGCGATGGCGGGAGGCTTCAGCCGAGACTTCAGATGAGCACAGAGGCCGGGATGGTGTTCCAAATTACTTAGAAGGCTGCATATCATAAGCTTTCTCCAACTTCAAGTTCTCCTAAATATCAAGACGCAGTGATGGACTGAGGCATGACGGAATGGGGGCGTGTGCTCCAAATAAAGTACCTCTGAGGGCACAGACCCCTCTCACAGACACTGAAAGTTACCTTTCTCACCAAGAGCAAGGTGCAGAGAAGACTGGGGCATCTAAAAAGCATCAGAGGGAACCCACAAGAGCCCCAGGTAACCCAGAAACCCCAAGTGCAGAGAAAACAGATGTCCTTCCCTGTGCAATCATGAAAAAAATATTTAAAAATAAGGATTATTAACATATTGTCATGAGTTATGAGGGGCTGGTATTAAAAAAAAGAATCAGGTAGGAGATTTCTAAGTTTGAAATAAGGTGATCTAACTAAAAGTAAAAATTGCATCAACCAGCCAGATGTAGTATCACACACTTTTAATCCCAGAACTCAGGAGACAGAGGCAGGCAGATTTCTGTGCCTTCCACACTAGCCAGGGCTAGCTACATAGAGAAAGCCTATCCCCCTCCCTCAGCACCCAATTAAACCAATGACTCATATAATTTAAGCTCTGTTGTTTTTTAAAGTTTAAAAAAATAACTCTGAGGATGAGAACATAGAAGTTTGCTCTTGTCACCAGTTCATTTGAGTAGTTTGGTGGCATCAGATCCCACTTTGTACCTTTCCCATCCATCCATAAAAATGTCTCTGTCTTGCAAATCCAAACTCATCTAGTAAGTAACTCCCTTTCCTTTCTTCTCCCTGCATCTGGCAAGCCCCATTCCTACCTTTCCTGACCTGACAACACCACCTCTTGTCATGAGGATTGCACAGGGGCTGCACATTTCTTATTGATGGTTTATTTTACTAAGTAGACCATCCTTCAGTTCACTTACATCGGAACTCAGAGCAAGTCCCTTTGAACTCTGAGTAATATCCCATTCATCTAGGAACTTAGTCCAAGTTCCATATTTGTATGGTCTGTAATGTAATTCCAAAGTTCAAAGGCAATCTTATCTTTCAACAGGACAGTTAAGTAAATTACACAACCAATAAAAAAGGAGACATATTGATATTCAGACATATTGATAAGAGCAAGCTTGCCAGTCTATGGGGGAATAGAAGCAAGGTCAGTGTATATGGCATACTAATATTTGTAAAATACATAAAAAAAAGCCTGTTTATATTTAGCCATTACCTAAAAGGAGTGGAAGCACTGATAAGATGCTGCTCTTCATCTAGCTCCACCATTAGGTAGGAAAACAGGATGTTTTGAACTTAGTGTTACTGGCATTCAGATCATTATAGAAGTTATTTTAGGGTATAGGAAAAATACAAATTGTGGCCAGCACTCATTTTTGAGAGGAGCTAAAGGCAGAGCAAGGCTGGGAAGAAAGGTCTGTGAAAGAACTCATGTACTCCCTGAATTCCTGCAAGGAGAATAGCATCACATTCTTGGAGCTGAATTTACTATAAATAGAAATTTCACTGGTCACAGAACCATGTTGTTAGAGACAAGACACTCTGAAATTGTCCCTCAGCTGCCCACCCTAGGTGTGGCTGTGCTTGGTACCGTTTCAATCTTCACTTGGTATTAATTTCTTTTTTCCTTGATGTCATTTCAAAGTGAGTGCATGTTTCGACTTCCTTTCAGCTTCATTTTGCTTTTGTGTGCTGATCTCTTACTGCGTGTGCATTGGGTGAGTCTTTAGTTTTAGAGAAAATTCTAGAAGCATATCCTAGGTGCATTATTTTGCTTCCTATTGCTGTTGTAAATACCACAATCAAAGTAATTCAGGAGCAACAAGTTTTTATTTCAGCTTACAATCCATCCATCCTGAAGGGGAGTTGGGGGCAGGAACTCAAGGCAGGAACTGAAGCAGAATCTGTGGGGGAATGCTAGCTTTCCATGGCTTACTCAGCCTGCATTATTATACCCTATGGCACCAGCTGCTCAAGGGTGACACTGCCCACACCAATGATTGATACAGAAATTGTCTGACAGACTTGTCTGCCAATCATCTGACAGAGAATTCCCTTTTCCCAAAGGACCCTAGTTTGTGCTAAAATGACAAAAACAGCCAGCCACCACCACCGAGATAAAAGTGATAGATTTCCACTTACTGGTGATACTAAAGTGAAGTGCCCATATGCTATGTGAAAAGCAGGTTCCTGGCTGGATGGTGGTGCCAGGTTTCATCTTGTGAGATGGGACTTAAATCCAACCAGAAAGTGCTTGTTTATTCCCATGGAATTCATGCCACTGTGGTACCAGTAGGCATGTCTCTCCAGGTAGCTTGCAAGGTTCACAGCTGGGTAAAACTGATGATTACTTTGATCCTTCCATGATATGAAAGCTAGCCAATAGAGATGGAGTTTCCAGGTCAGTGCCAGCTTGATTTTTCCATGTTCTATGACTCAAGTATTTTTGTGTGTAAACTGAGATGATTATGTAGCCTTTTATGTTTGTTCTTTTTTTTATTAATGTGTGTGTGTGTGTGTGTAGTTTTTCTTTTTTAATGTTGAGCCTTCCTTGAATCTCTGTGGTAAATCCTTGATCATTAAAGGATTAAAGATGTATAACCTTTCCATATGTTGTTGGATGTGTTTTTTAGTTTTTGTTGAAGCATTATGTATCCATATTTACAGAGACTATTCATTTGTAGTTTTGTTATGGCACATACAATATTTTACACATTCGAATGCTTGGCACAAATATTTACACACACAATTCACCAGTCATCTGAGCTGTTTCATCTCACCTGAAACAGATTCAGTCCAAGTAACTCATAGATGGGGATCCATGAATGGGATTGGTAGGACTTGGTTCCAGGATCTCCTTCCTCAAATAGTAGAATACTCAGACCTTCAAGTTTCTTATGTAAATTAGCACAGTATTTACTCTGAACCTATGTGTATCCTGCATGCTTTAAATATCTCTAGGTTCCTTGCAGTGCCAAACACAGCACAAAATAATGTAAATAATTATGATGGTGCATTTCTTAGGGTCCTGCAACTTCATTTTAAAATTTTTATTTATTTACTTAAAAGTTTACGACTTTGTGCGTACCTACCTGAGTTTATGCTCACCACACACACATGAACTTGTGGAAGCTTTTGAGTTCACTTCTCAGCATCCACATTAGGTGACTTATGACCTCCTGTAACTCTACTTCCAGGGATCCAGTCGCCTCCTCTGGACTCCACAGGCACCTGAACTTACATGTTCATATACTACAGACAGACAGACAGACAGACATACAGACACACACACAATAATAAAAATCTTGAAAAGAGAAATAAGCATATTCACTTCATTAGTATATACATTTCCTTTCATCTTTAATAAATGGTAAAATGATATATATACACATATATGTACATATATATGTATATTCTATACCAAGAATTATTTGAAAATAAATTTCTTTATGACTATCTAAGGTGACATATTTTATATTTAATAAAATCAGCCTGGAATTTTAGAGGACAGAATCACCCACAGTCAAGCCACAAGGGTCAGAGAGTGATAACTCACACCTTTAATCCCAGTACAGGAAAGACTGAGTGGTGACTTAGATGCCTTTCATCTTATAACTCCAGAGACAGAGATCTTTCTGTGTTTCTGTGAGTTCAAGGCCTAACTACCAAAGAGTAGTAGTTTTAATCCTAATTCTAGGATTATGATGCAGAGTTGCATCTGGAAGTGAAACAATTGAGCAAAGAAGATATTAATGACACGTGTAGGCAGACGTGTAGCTTTTCTGTAGAAGTGACGAGCCAGGCTAAGGACTCTTGAAGATAGTTTTTACCCTGAGAAGTTGGCTGAGTGAGAATTGACTGTGGTCTGTTTCCTCTCTCTGATATTTCAGCTTTTCCCCAATATCTGCCTCAGAGTTTTCATTAAATACCAACTAGAATTCGTGTTTCAACTATCAGTAAATATTTGGCTTATATACCTATTTTACATATTCATCTAAGGTCATGTAAAAATTTCTCAGGCAAAGAGAGATTATGGGTGAAAAAGTTTGAGAAGGTGCTGCTTAAAGAATATGAACAGGAAAATGTCTGTGCCTGCTGAGTACAAGGACAAAGTTTATTCAAATATCTTTAGCATTGGTTGACTCCACGATTGTGGGACCCTTGGAGGCAGAAGGTATTGTGACACCCTAGAAGAATGACAAGCAAAGTCCACAGCAGGACTCTGACGCTTGCCTGCAGGGCTGTGCCAAGAGTGTGGTCTCATTTTCCTCAGTGGCATTGCTGGTTCTCAGTAAAATTGCTGAAGAACCATCGGGAAAGTACTAGTTACATTGTGTCCATCCTGCAGAACAGTGTCAAGACGTCTGGTGTTTCTCAAACTCAGGGTTCCTGCAGCTCATCTGGACTTGCTGCCAACTCCCGAGTCTGTAAAGTTTTGTATCCTAGGAACTGCCAGGACTGCCCAGTTATGGACCACACTCAGAGTAGCAAAATGTAGCCTTGGGGCTGAGTTTGAGTCTAGTTTTGAAAATAGTGCAGGGGAACTGTTCTAAAAACCAGGGTATAACCAGATACCGGAAGAGGTTTCTACCACCTCTGGGAAACATCTGTCCTATTTATGTTAACATTAGAACCCTTGAACTTCCCAGTGCTGTGATGAGTAGATTACAAGTGTCTAATTACAAAGGCAGCCATGTTAAAACAGCAGTTTGTCACAACTCATGTTCATACAAGAACACATGTATGCCTGTGCACTATACAAGAAGAGCACATGTTAAGTCATGTGAGTGTGATACTGCCCATGACTTCAGCATCACTCATTGTGTGCACTTTCTATCTGATTGTACCCAGTTGGAGTCAGACATGTCAGCCCTCAGCAATGCAGCTGACCAGCGCTTTCTTCAGCAAGGCTAGCTTCTGCTTTTGATGGCCTATTTTGGTTACTGAAGGCCCCTCCCTGACCTCATGAGGCTCAGGGCCTCCTGCCTATGATTCTCTGCTGTCACCTCGATGCATTAGCTCCAGTGTGTGCTTTCTAGCAGCTGACTATCTTCACAGCACGTCCAGGCCTGTTTCCTTTGAGAAGTTCCAGCCTGGACCCATGTTTCTGCTACCAATCACATCAGTGATGGAATCTGTGAAGTCAACAGTACAGTTGACCCTTGAGGGTTAAAATGAGATCCTGATCTCTGTGACTTTAGAGAGAGAGAGAGAAGGCTCATTTATAGATGCCAGGAACACTGAGATGGCTAGGGGAGGAACACATATGTCTTGGGACCACTTCCTTCTTTCTCTGTTCTCTTCCCTTTTTTTTCCAGGCCAATTTTAGTAGGTGCCTCTGCCTGTCTTTTGTCTCACTGCAGTGCCCCTTTGCCTCAGATGTGGTGCATGCTTTGGGCTGTTCTTGTTTCGTGGCCTCAGGACAGCACTGGGAATTTTATCTAAAGGTAGTGCTTCAGCAGAGTCACATGTCTGCTTGCTCATACTATGTCTATTCTTTGTAGAAAAATGCAGACTCTTCTCTTTGGATCTCTCTGTTTCTGTGATAAATACCATGACCAAAAGCAATGTGGGAAGGAAACGGCTTACTTCATCTTATGCTTCTACCTTACGCTTCCACATCATAGCCCATCATTGAGAAAGTCAGGAAAGGAGCTCAAGCAGGAGCCTGGAGCTGAAGCCAAGACCATGGTGGAATGCTGCTTTCTGGCTTGCTCCCCATACACTGCTCAGCTTCCTTTCTTATTCAGTCCAGACCCATGTGCTCAGATTGGCTGGCTCCACCCACAGTGGGCTGGGCCCTCCTCCATCAATTAGCAATTAAGAAAACGCTGCCACAGACATGTTCACAGGCTAATCTGATGAAGGCAATTCTTCAAATGACATCCCTCTTCCCAGGTCTCTCTTGCTTATGTCTAGGTGACAAAAGCTAACCTGCCTAGCATCAGAATGTGTCTGCACGGACAGAGTGTTTCTGGGTTGTCCCCATGTCATAAGGCAGTGATCCACACCCCGGAGACAAAAATCTGTGAAGTTCTCTGGGAGCAGGGCGGGAAGGAAGTTTCTATTGCCTGGGTTGCTTGGGAGCTACAGTTGTTTTGGATTCATGTAACCCTGAAATAATTTTAGAAAAATGTCATAGAACCTCTTGTTAAAACTTACACATTAAAATTATTAAAAGTTAAGTTTGGTTCCCAGCACCCATAACAAACTGTCTCTTTACTTTGAGGAGATATCTGATGCCTCTTCTGACCTTTGTGGGCATCAGGCACACAGGTAATGCACAAATATACCTGCAGAAAAACACGCATGCACATAAAATTAAAATTAATAAAAATCTTAAAAATTATTATAGGCTTAAGTAATTGCAAACACATACTTTTGCATATACTATACACATTGACATTTAAAGAGTTTTATTTATTCTTTTCATTTTTTTAATGCACTAGACTGAGTTAAGAATAGCTATTGTCTCATTGTCACCCCCACAAAGATAAATATGTTATTTGTTTGTTTGCTGTTGTTTTGGGGTTGTTTTTGAGATAGGGTTTCTCTGTGTAGCCCTGTTCTGGAACTTACTACGTAGAATAAGCTGGCTTTGAACTCAGCCTGCTTCTGCCTCCTGAGTGTTGGGATTAAAGGTATGCACCATCATCATCCAGCAGAAAAATGATTTTTTGATAGGTTAAAATATTGACATCATTCTTTGAATCAATATTATTATTCAGTTTTTCCCAATGTTTCTTCATTTGATATTTAGTTTTGATAATCTCCCATTGATTATCCTATTATATCTCTGCCAAACAAAATGCGTATATAAATGAAAACTTAAAAATTTATTCTTTATATAGAATTTTGTAAAAAAGCTTTTAAATAATGCCAGTTTAGTAATTTAAAGTGGGGCTGGAGAGATGGCATAGCTCTGTGGCCAGGACTTGATGCTCTTGCAAAGGACCCAGGTGCAATTTCTAGCACCACATCGTGCCTCACAACCATCCTTACATATCTCTAGTTCTAGGAGATCTGATAACCTCTTCTGACCTCTCTGGACACCAGGCATACAGGTGGTACATACCAAGCGTGCAGACAAACACCTACATAAGATAAAATAGATAAATCTAAATAAAAAGTTAAATCAAATATTCAGTATAAAACATGCATAATTTAAAATATATTTAAATGTAATAAAATAATTGCAAAAAATAATAAAAATTTAAAGAAATACATTGCTTTAAAAAGTTCCTAAGTAAAATGTTATTGTTTATGTACTCTTTAATCAGATGGATAAAACATAAATGTGTTTGCTTATTGAAGCATGGTTGCATATACCTTTATACTATGGTGCTAATGGGAGCCAGGTTTCAATGTCAGTTCCATCATATGCCTTCTGTCTTAAAGAGGTGGAGTCCCTTGTTCAGAAGGTCAGTAAATGGGACAGGAAGTAGAACTCTTTACCCTTGGCTTCCTTCCCATGAGCTATCAGTTAAAATAACAAGATACCTTGCTGTGAAACATTCAATAGACAGCACTTTAACTTGTGTTCAATTTAAAAAAAAAATTGACTAGAAAGCATTTGACTGGCTAGGACTGATGCATTTCCTTTGCTGTTCTGGTCTGGATACTCCAGAAAGGGTACAGTCATGGAAAAGTTATAATTGCTGCTTCATGAATAAACTTTAAACAGACACAGAGTACTGAAACACGGCCATTGGCTACAATGTGTCATTTTAAGAAAGAAACATGGTACTTGAAATATCCTATTAGCTATTTTGAAAAGTTCTATGAATTGTCAAACATAGTTTCCTACTGTGCCACTCAACATTAGCAGATATTCCTCGAGTAACTGTATCTTTACAGACAGTCCACACCCTCTCACCCCCCCCCCTTTCTCTGCCCTTCCCAGGCTCTGGCAACAACTGTTCTCTTGAGTTTTTTTTTTTTAAAAAATTAACAGTAGCTTCCCCATATAACTGAGAATTTATGGAAACTGTGGTTTTGTGTAATATATTTGAGATAGGGTCTCACTATATGGCCTTGGCTGACCTAGAACTTGCTATGTAGACCAGGCTGGCCTTAAACTGAAAGAGATTTACCTGTCTCTGCCACCTGAGTGCTGGGAATAAAGGCATGCACATCATACTGGCCTGATCCAGTTCTTCCTATGAAATCTTCAAATTTCATCCATATTACTGAATAGTACAAAGTATTTTGTCCTTATTAATGACTGAGTAATATTCCATTATGTATGTGGGCTCTGCTTTCTTTACCCAGTTATTTGCTGAGATTGTCAGTGATTCCAGATGTCTAGCATACTGATTTGACATCCTTTGTCTGTGTGTTCAGCAATGGGATTGCTCAATCACCTGGTAGTCTTCATATTTCAAGGAACCTCCATACTATTTTCTTAATGGAAGTATTAATCTACCTCCCTATCAATAGGGCATTAGACGCCTTCTTACTCAATGTTCTTACCAGTATGAAAAATTACTTGAAATTCCTGGGTGCATATATGCCAGGAATCAAATATTTTGTTCCTATGGCTACTTCTAAGCTGCATAGCTGAATGTATGTGTGAACTATAGAAGGTCAGCTACATGAGTCATGATACACCATGACTGAAATCAGACCTTGAGCCAGCCTGTCTTAAGATATGAGGTGGGAGAGGACACCACTTTTTAAAAGTCATTTAAAAATAGTCGTCACCTTTCAGGAAGCCCTTGTCCTGTTCTGTAAGGGCTGATGATGTCATCCAGCATTGCCTTAGTTCTGTGTAATTAGGCTCTGACTTATAGAGGTTCTACTTAAAGAGCGTGTGGAGCATCTCCTCTACTGCATGCTGCGTGGATCCGGGGAGACTAGGAGGAAACAGCTGATGTGTGTGTCTTTGCATGTTCGTAGACATTCCCTTAAATAACCTCCTCTCATTCCACAGGAGCGACGCTACACTGAGTGAGGAGGAAGAGGGATGTGATTTCACCTGTGTGCTTCTATTTTGTACATCATCGGCGAGGTAGAAGCCTGTATGCTGACTTCACAGGAAACGTGAACTGGGTGGGGCCAATGACTCATTCAGTGTGTTGTGTAGGTAAAGGTTGAAGCCTAGGATAGCCGTATCAGTCAGTTTACCAATTGCTGGGACCATATACACTAGCTAAGAGGTAACTTAAGGAGGGACTCGAGGGTGAAGTCGGCAGGAATGAGAAACATCTGGTCACATCTGTCCACAGCCAGGAAGCACAAGGGGGTGAATGCTGATGCCCTACTTGTTTTCTCCTCTTTTTCCATTTTATTCAGCCTGGGACCCTAGTCTAGGGGAAGGCTTTGGAGGAACACTTGGGATCTTGTCAAACCTTTTAGACACATGTGAGGTAGGGGAGGGGGAGGTGGGGTTGATTTTGATAGACATCCATGTTTAGTTAGACCTCTCTGGAAATGCCTACACCAACACTCCTATAGATATGTCTCCTAGGTGAGACCAGATCCAATCAATTTGACAGTGATGATTAACCATTGCATCTATCAAGCCTGTAATCTTGCCAGCATGCCATAGAGGCCACTATAGATAGAAAAATCCACCTGTCATTCTTCTGTCTGGAGCATGCAGCTTCATAGTGATTGTGGGGGCCCTAGATAGGTGCTTGGGAAGCTGTCACTGTAGGTAACCATAGTCTCCAAGGTAGGCAACAGATACATATATAGAGTGGGTTCTTCTCAATTCTTCACATTTCACAGCAGGGAAGGAAAAGGAACCATTTATTTGGCACAAATCTGGAAGCAAAGGACCCAATGGTAACAGGCCTGCTTAAGGGCTGAGAGAGCCACAGATTACCTGTGACCACCCACGGCCCTGTGCATGTGCCCATCCAGTGTTGTCTAGTAAGAACAACCACAGTGTAATGTGGGGCAATTTAGGCCTGGTGCCCTCCAGGGGAAGGACAACAGGCCACCCTTTGTATCTCAGAGGGCACACAATGGCAGTTTTCAGTGCACCTGTGACGTCAATGGGCAGGTGGAAGCAGTAGTATGTTTGTGGACAGCTATAAGGAAAGTCTCTCATCCCTCTGAGCAGAGGGATGGCGGAAGAGAGCCCACATATCTCAGCATTGTTCATTGTGCTTGCTTCCTTTTTAACTGGCTGGTGATCCAAGGGTTGTGCTGAGTGAGATAAGAAGAAATAGTATGTAGCTTGTAACTTTCACTTTGTACTCAGAAAAATAGCTTGTAGGAAAGTAGAGTGTATAGGCATATATGTGTACCTATAAGTAAAAATACATGTACATGTTAAGCATACATCTGCATGAATATAAAGAAGAACAATACATAGGTTATTATGCTATTTAGCATTTCATCACTGTGACAAAATACCCAAGATAATCTCAAAGGAAGAAAAGATGTCTTTTGGCTATTGGTTTCAAAAGCTTCAGCCCATAGTTGCTTATTCCATGTTGGGCCTCCGGCAGCACAGTGCATCATGGTAGGAGCATTTTATTTGGTGGACAAGGCTTATCCACTGCCGAGTAGCCAGAAACAGGAAGTGTCTGGGATTCTAGGACTTTCTCATCAGGATACATCCACATCACTAGTCTGGCCTCCTAAAGGTTTTGCTACATCTCAGTGAGCTGAGGATTCCCCTCCACACAGAGATCTTTGCGTGGTACTTCCACACTGCAGGCACAGTAGATCTGTTAGTAATACATATGTGTAAGCAGGTCCTGAAAAATGAGCTAACAGAGAGATTATTGGGGTATTTGGGGAGAAGACAAAGTGAACTTTCTGCAGGTTTTTTTTTTTTGTAATTTTGTTTTGTTTTGGTCTTGAAATGGCTTTCTAAGCATAGCCTCTAATCAGTGGTGGATGGAACATCTACAGCTATGGTCTGATCAGGCAGAAAGAGTCCCAGGGTGAAGTGTTTGCTAAAGATTAAGACTTTCATGAAAAGGTTCAGGCTAGGCTGCTGGGTATAGTGAAAAGGCTGCTTGGGGACAATAGTCCCAGCTGTGTAGGTGAGTGGGGATAAGTCAATCTGTGGTCCTGTTTCCTCATCTAAGACATGAAAGTGACCTGGAGACTCATGCAGCTCCTGATAGCCTTCTCTTCATGTGATTCTATCCACCTCAATTATCTGAAACATTTCTAAGGGTACGTGCTTCATGGGAATCTTGAAGCATTCTCCTAAAGAATTGAAGAGATCTAAAATCAAATTAGACCATAAATAAGAATTAATAAAAAAAAATCAGAAAACTTCATTTGCAATCAAACTCTTGGTAACTTTTCAGTGGAAGTTAATACACAAAAAATACCCATCTCAAAGGAGATGCACAGGTTTGCTTTGTTCCTTTTCCAAAATCGAGGTTGGCATAAGCAAAGTCCATCTAAACAAATTTTTCAGAGCTGATATCATTGCTCAAATTAAAAAAAAAAAGCAAACATTTCCTACATCCATATGGATTGGCAGCCGGCTTGACTTACTGAATCTGGAGTGGACTTTGAATGTGCAGGGAGAGAGCCCTCTGGGAGATCCCTATGAGTCATACTCTGCACTTGGGAAATCAGCAGAGCAGAATGTCTGCATATTGCACCTCCCATGAGATAATCACTGGCTTTGAAGAAGCACTTGGGATCTCAGCAAGACTTCAAGAGCCCTGTGAGGTGGAGGAGGGGGCGCTGATGTTGATTCTAGGCAAACATGCGTCGTAGTTGCTGATATTTGCTTGAGTCTATAAAATAATGACTTCAGTTTCAGTGTGGAGGGAATGTAATGCTGGTGCCTTTTTGTTCCCCAGCACCGGAAGGTCGTTCCACCTGGTCGAGTGCAATACTTTCAGGTTCTAGACTGTTCACATCTTAACTTGGCTGCTGCAAAGCTTTGTAGGAGACAAAAGGGGACACAGCTGCATTTCTAGGACATAGGGGACACACTAGTCCTCTCCTTCTCAAAGTCTTCACTGCCGATGTTGGGCTCCTACTGTACCCATCATCCAGTGTAACTGGCTTCTGTCTTGGCTCTGTTCAAATGGTTATGATCCACTTTGTAATTTTCAGTCCTATTTTCTAAAGAATTAAACAAAGAATAGTCAGACAATTGTGTTCATCAAGCAGGTGGTTCCAGCTATTTTAACCAAAGACTTTGAGGAATGAAAATCATAGAAAGGAAGGAGGGTCACACCCTGGAAACAGGAGGGTGCTGGACATGGGAAAGTCTGTTAGGGCGTAGTAAACTAGGTTCCTAGTGACAAGGTTATCTCGTGATTCTGATGAAACACATCTATGAATCTCATTGAGAGTTTGTAGCACTAAATGTAATGACTCAGCCACTCTCTCTGACTCATGATCAAGCCTCCCAAGAAATGATCTGCCTCTATTTGTTTTTGTACTAGGAAACCGCCATGTGCTTGCTTTCCTATGAACTGCCTTTTGAGCCAGGGGCTTGCCAGTCAGTGTAGCTCAAGAGTGCCGGAAGTGGACCACTGTCTCAGGTTGGGACCCCCAAAAGCACACCTCATGGAGCCCTGATTTGTCAGGAAATGTGATGAGGAAAACAAAGTGAAATGGGGATGTGGGTACAGAGTAAGTAAGAACAGACAGTTACTTTGGATCTTTTAGAAAGAGCTCTAGAAAGAGTCTGCCACTTTTCTGAGTGGTGCCAATCAGGGGTAGTGGAACTGGGGTACTTATGCCCTGGGCTCATTCATCTTTAGTCAAGGGTTGGCCTGAGGCACAAATTCCCAGGGACTTCCAGCTTTCTTCGTGTCAGCAGAATAGGCTTTGACATTCTGAGACCATCTTTCTTTCTACTGATGCAGGAGCCAACTGTCAAGAGTGACATGTCTTTGGGAGCTCATGCTCTGGAAAAAAGACCCTATGGAGCCATGGAACAGGAGTTGGAGCAATGCATGTACTGACTACAGCCACCTAGAGACAGCTAACATGGCTTCCTTCACCAAGGACATGAGCATGGATGTCACCTAAAGCTAAGAAGTGTTCTTTATGTGACCTGACTTTGACAACAAACTTGGGTGACACTTCAGCGTGGGTTGTGGAGAATGAGCTCTGTTGATGCTCCCTTCATCTCACACTCTGCTGAAAGAAAGGGCTGGCTGAAGCAAATGTAAACCATCAAAGGCCATCACAAATCACACTTAAGCTCGCAGGACCCAGACCCTGACTGTTTCCAGTTTATCAACAACAGATAAGTAATCTTAACAATGACAGCAAGAATTAGCTGAGTTTCCAACCAAATTGCTGAGAAATGTCATGTCCAATATGTCGTTTAAAAATGTGGCATGCTTACCATCACCTGACTCTGCTTTTGTCTCCTATCAACTGAAGAACCTGTAAGGCTTACTGTAGAACCTATAAATAAACAGTCTAGGCCTCCTGGCCAGGGATGCTTTTTCCACTTGTGAGCTCCTAAGAGATTAGATTTTATTGAGACATCTGTGTCCACTTGGGAGCCTGCACTGCCCTACTGCCCACCAGTAGATAACCTCTAAGAATGGAGAAGGGGTCCACTTACAGTGATGCGAACATTTAATACCTACTCTAGAGAGGGTATGAACACACATTTATTATACACTAAAATTCTACTAGTGATCCTATAATACATTATTTATAAATATCAACATCCCATATTATACATTCTGTGTAATGAATTAGTTTTCATAGACTAATCTTATTAGTTCTTGCTTGTGTGGCCAATGTGTAGTTGCAGTTAATGAACCAAAGAACTCCAACATAAATGAGCTGTTATTCTCATTCATGGTAACAAGACAAAATGAAGGCATATTTTGGAATGAATGGGCTCGAATTGAAGTGAAATAGACATGTGATAAGATGTCTCATGGAATGGTATGAGTGTCTGCTTTACAGAATCAGGAAACTCCTTTCAAATACAGGAACTAATTCAGTGGCCATAGACACAAAGCACTTAGTTTAATGTGTATTATCCCATTCTTTCTGTCTCTGTCTCTCTACCTCTGTGTCTCTGTGTCTCTGTCTCTGTGTGTGTGTGTGTGTCTGTGTGTCTGTCTCTCAAATCAAGGAACAGCGTGAAGTCTCTCTGTAGCTCAAGGTGGTCTCAAACTGTGATTCTCTTCTCTCAGAATCCAAGCACTGGAATTTCAGGTGTGAGTTCCATTGCTTTTCTGATGGAGAAAGTTTTGATGTGCTTTCTTATATAAATACTGCTGCCTCCGTCAGTTTTGAGCTACTAATGAAAAGTCACTGAATTCAGCATTGGGAGTATTAAGAAAGATGGCATCGGGTGGTAATTACAACATGAGGACTCAACAGATCAAAGTAAGTTCAAGAATAAGATGAAATAATTAGGAAGTGAGACATTTCAAGTATTCATCACCACCCATTCAATGTAATTGATTAAGTAATAAATTCACTTAATTTATTTTTTGGATAACAATTGTGCTTCACAATTAACTTAGAAAAATCCTATGGATTTATCAAGATCCTTTTTCAAGCCTCTCTGGACCATTTCCAGCACTGTTCCTCGTTTTCATTGCCTCACATGCTACTGAGGACTAAAAACAAAAAAATCAGTGATGTGGTTTGGTGCTGTCTCCATCTTATAAAATTTCCAGCTTCCTTCCACTGGAATCCAAACACAGACACTAATTTTTCTAATTACTGAAGATCTTTACGGCACCTGTGGACAAGACTTGGTGTATCTCTGATATCTTAGAACAATTGGTGTCTTTCTACTTGGAGATACATGTTTATTTAAAATTCTTACAGAGTTCTAGACAGCACATTGCACAATGACCTTAGAGCCACAATGTCACACAGCTAACACAGCCTTCATCCAGTGTTTTATTTATTTTTAATATATACTACAAAATGCAATCCAATACAATCAACATTTATCCACTTATGACCTTTTCAAAACAATAAAATAAATCATTACTCTTCTCCTCCCTAAGTATGTTCCTTTATCTCCTTCAGATTGTTGGGATTCCAGTGATAAAGCTTCAGATGAGTCATTTTTGGTGGTTGTCACCAGTGAGTAATTTATGACCTGAGTCTATCAGCAACTATCAGGACTTTCTAAGATGAGAGCTCAGGGTAGGTCTTGATGACATAACAAAGTCTTCAGTCACAAAAACACATTGTGTTGCCATTTCAGCTTCCGAAGTAGTTGCTGATCGACTACTCTGTCATTTATCTTGCTTGATAACCTCAGGCCTGGATTTCTTTTCACCAGAATTATAATTCTTCATAAAAAAGAGAAGCAATCCCTACTACAAGCCCCTCCAGAAGTTTGTGCTATTCTCTTGGAGTTGCCTTACTCAGGCATCTAGCTGTATTTGAGGCAAGACTGTTAACAAAGCATCGTGTCAATTCTCATCCCTTTGGGGAAGATAGCATGCCATTATCCCTGTGTTCTAGTTCACCTGGGGAGTTTATCCTATGATATAGTGCCAGTAAGTGCCAAAGGAGATGCTGGTCTCTCTTCTCCAAGTGCCCATTTATTGAGTAAACATATGCTAGATGTCCATTGTGAGTCAAGAATGAAGATGCTGAGAATAATAAGAACAAGCATGGGGATGCAGAGGATAACAAGAAGGATGTATGAGTGAAGTGTACAAATTCAGATAGATACAGAGGAAATACCACAGTTTAGAGTTCCACGGTCCTAAGTTATATTCCATCTCTCAGTCTTCTAATGTGATTTTGGTCAAGTTATTTGATCTGTAAATCCATGTAATGGGTTATCATGGGAAGTATAAATGAGATGGTGTGTGTGGAGGTGGGGCCACACATTCTCTCTCCAAATTGTTCTTGTGACTAAGACTGGAAGAACACTGTCTCTGTCTTCACAGGATTCGGAACAGAAAAGGCAAACTGAACACAAGTGGCTGGCAGACAATGACAGGCGTTGTGTGAGCTCACTACCTTCCACCTGACTGGAAGCAACGCTGGGAGAACATGCCATCCCAAGTACATCCCTAACCCTAACCCATCTGCTGAAAAAGCCTTAGAATAGATAGCAGCTTGACTGCATTTGCAGACTTACACTCTCTAGAACTACCCCAATAGGGTGTGCCCTACGATCTCATGCTATGAGATAGTCCACCCAACTGAGAAAGCTGACTGAAGTGCACACCCTTACAAATAGCCTAGTAACATAAGCAAACACAGCAGTGACTGCTGATGCTGCCTTTGCACTGCTGTAAATGATAAAAATTCCTAATAGATGCATCATCCAGCCAAGTTTCCTGTCCAGTCCTCCATAAAGCCCTTCTCTGTGGTGATTAGTATTCCATTCTGCATTTTAAATCCATTTTGATCTCCTAGGAAATTTATAGGTTGAATTTGCTCTTTACAAAAGGCTTAGTTTTCGAATTCAGAACTCATGGGCATTAAAGCTGCAGATATTGATAGTATAAATTTTAATAAAATTCTTCAAATTTGTTTCTAAGTAATTTATTTCTGAGACCGTGGATACATCTTGAGAATGTTCTAAAATACAGATGACAAATATTTCTTTTGTCTCTTTCACAGTGTGAATGTTTCCAACTTCCTTCTATACAGAGCAATAAATTATCAAACTAAGAGGCTCTGGGCAGCACAAAAAGTCAGAGCTAGCTGGCTATACAAACAGGGTTTTGTATTTTCTCTGCTTAAATATTCCCTCTTCTGTCTAAAAAACCCCATCACCTTTGTAATATTTTCATATTTTCTTCCTTTTCCCATGAACTACCTCCCCCCACACTTAGACCATATACTTAATGGTGAAGCCATCCTCAAATTTCACATCAGAATGATAGTTATTTTTACATTGCTTTGGGAAAAGCTCGATGGTTAGCTCAACATACTTTTTTCTCTTTTTGACTGAAACACATTCCTGGTTCTGAATTGTGTTCAGAATTGCAGTTCTGAGCCAGAGACTGTTGAGCAGACTGAAACAGGTTTCCCACAGTACGTTCCATGGTATACTGATGTCTCTAGAGATGTTAACAAGCATCATGAATACTTATTGGGAAAAAACAATAATTTATCAATGATTCTAAGAACATCAGCATTAGAGAATATCTGCCCAACTCGCTCTGTGCTAGAAACACACAGATCTGTTAAGGTAGAGAACCCTTATTGAGTGACTGGTTGGTTGGTTGGTACTGATTGATTTCATCAACATGAATTCTTTTCTCTTTTCTGTTGAAGGAGTAAAGGATGAGATTCTTACTCTATTCCTGCCTCTTAGAGCTTCCCTTCATGATAGAAAAATACTTCCACAGGCTTCCTACTCACATCTTTATTCACACTCATGCTTAAGTAATGTTTCACTCACTTAGCTGTTCTCCTTTCTTTTCCCAAGAGTTAGAAGCTCAGATGCCTGTACAGAGTGATTCCAGGAGAGTAGCACAGACTTGACCTGTAAATCTATGTTATGGTTTATCATGGGAAGTAGAGATGGTGTTCACGAAGCTACACACGTTCCATTGCTCCTCTATCACCAAGGAGGAACAGGAGTTTGTCCACTATTTGCTATAATCTTGCAGATCTTTGAACCTCACAGAGTAGCAGTGGACCACCTTCAGTCATTTAAACTCATGTCCTTTCACATTTATCCAACTTTGGGCCAACAGAAGACAGGACTCCAAAGAACTCCAGTCCTTTATCAATGGGGAGGTTTATTTAAACTCGTTTGGGCCAGCCATTGGGCCTTTGTTTAAGCTTCCTGTTGCTGAAACCAATTACCTGAGCCAATCAAAGAAGTGAATGTTTTAGTTTGGTTCATAGTTTCATTGGTTGCCTCTTGCTTTTGACCCAGGGTGTCAGTATAGCTATGTAAGAATGAGTGGAGCAGCAAAACATTTCATGGCTGATGAGAAACAAAGACAGCAAGAGGAAGGGGTCAGTGTCCCAGCATCCCCATCAGTGGTCAGTGATCAAACTTCTTGCAGGGCCTAACAGGTTAGATATTCCCTCACATCCCAGGACTATGACAAGCTGGCCCCACCTTTTGATAATGCACTTTTAGAAGACAATTTAGATCAAAGGCATGGTTCCTGCTCTATGGGCCCCATCCCTTCTCATTTTGAGGGCATTGTTACCAAGCCTGCCTCTATTGAAGGGGATTTTCCTGAGTAAAGTTGTCCTGAAAACCCTTTACCAGGGAACCTTTGCCCCAGAATCAGCCTGAACTGCTCTCATCAGCCTCAGACAAGCTAATTCAATACACTGTCAGCACTTTCTGATGGCTGGCACATACCACCCTTCCCCTAAAGGATGTGACTGGAGTCAGAGCATTCACTGGTGTGAAGGGCAATACCTAAATGTTGGTTCAGGGTTTTCAATTTTTTTTATTGTTTCAAGTGTATTTATCCACATGTGGGAGCCCAGAAAGATTCTAGCTTGTGGCTTGTTTCCATTTTTACCCAAGGTCAGAGAATCCAAGCTTGTTTTTCCCTATAAGGCTGTATGATAGGATGCTTTGGCCAAAAGTGTGGTTAGCAGGTGTTTTATGTTTTGAAGAATTGAAGAAATGTTTATGTCTGTCTGTACTTGCCTCTCCCTTTTGCTGAAATATAAACATTTCAAGAGAAATAAATCTGGGCTTCTATAATATTCACAGACAGCCCTTCTGATTCTATGTTTTTCTGTATATTTAATTCTTTCTATTTCTGTAATTTCTAATCCATACTTCCCTCTCCAGGACTGTACTAAATGTTGAGGTGGCTGTCAACAGTTTCAAGTGTAGAGCAGAGGTAAAGGATACATATGTTAGAGCCAGGCGGTAAAGCATGGCTCTTGCTGTCTAGACAATGTTGTTCAAGTCATCAAGCCTCTGAGCCTCCATTGCAAAACCTGGAAAATGGATATAATAGAATATTCTACTAAGAGCACTACAAAGAGTGGGTATGGAGATGCAAGACCAGACAATGTGGGGGAGACCCTATCTCAAATAGATGTATGTCTTTGCCACAGTCCAGATAGGAAATATGGTGGCTTTAATTCTGATGATGTCACAGGAGACTGACAAGAGATGGATGTATTTAGCTACCTTATTGGAGGTGGTGCTGGCAGGAGTTGGGTGGAGGACTCATGCATGAGGTAGGGAAGGAAATTAATGAACTCATGTCACGTGCAACCTCGCCAGCAAGGAAGACACGACACCAGGCTCTTCTTTCAGCAGTTTTATTCAGGAACCTTGAACAATTTTCTGACTTCTGACTTACTTACTTACTACGGGGACTGACTGACTTCCTACATCTTCTCTCTCTCCTTCTGCTTCTGGGGAAAACCCACCCGCAGCCTAAATAGCCTCTGGGCAGCCAACCCCAGTACGCCACGTGGGCACCACCGATAGGTCCAGGTACACAGAAGCAAGATCCTCGGCCTAGCCATATATGGGAATGTCACTGAGAGCACTCACCATGTGGAAGGTGGAGGGCGGAAGCCAGCGCCATCTTTAAGGTGCGGCTGCAGCAGCTCCCTACAAACTCACATGGTTCTCTTTGAGCAGTGTGCTCACTTTCCCAGAAGGGTAGCTTGAAGCAAGGGTAGGCTGCCACTGCTCTTTGCAGGAAAACACCATTAGGTCTGGGCGGCATAGGCTGCTAACAGGGAAATACCTATAGAGTTGTATTCTATACCTCTTCACCTACGATACCTATGGCCAGACCTGGTAAGATGGCTGTTAGAGAAAGACAAAGATAACTTGGGAAGAATATGGGGGAGAGGATGACCCTTGATGTGGGGTTGATAGAAATGCAATTTAGGATAAACATGGACAACTGAATGGTGGCTTCTCAGAAGCTAAGGGTAGAATGATCATATATAATCCCAAATCTCACTCTGAGTGCCTCTGCATCTGCCACTATTGTGGAACACCCTTTCCTACTCAATTTTCATTTTCTCATATTACAAAAAGAGTTGATTGACAACAATTCTCAGTGCATCCTGAACAACAATTTCCCCAGGAGCACAAACAGCTGGACTCACCTGAGACCTTCCCTGCATCGTAGATCCTACAGTGCTGAGCCCATGCATCATTTGCTGTCTTCTCCAGGTCTTAAAACACAGCAGTGAACCTTTAGTAAGCAGTGGCTGAACTGGTGAGCCTGTATAGTCTGTGATTTCATCTTAGCTGAGGCAAGAAAGCAGAGGACAGAAGAGCTTCACTGTCTTGCTCTGAAAACTGGGTCCTTGCTACATGGGAGGAGATGATGACTGAATATAGTTTGTTGGACTAGGGAGTTTACAGTCTAAGGAAGTTATTATGCAGGGTGACCGTGGCAGTAAGCATTGTGCTAGATGAGACAGACACTAGGTCAGGGACTTGGAAACAGGAGCTAACAGAGCCCAGAGCGAGAATCATGACATTATGCAGGAATCCATGGTGAGGCCAGAATGTCATTTAGTTACATGTGACAGAGAGGAGACATAAGGAAAGGAAAGGGAGGGGGAGGGGAGAGCGGGGAGGGGGGGGAAGGAAGAGGGAGGAGAGGGAAGTCCAATACTTTTGAGAAACAGATGAAGAAGCTGCTTTAATGGAAATGGCTGGCATAAACTAAAAGTGAATGGAAGGTGCCCAGGTAGAGAGAAGAGGGAGCTGGTTGAACAGGGGAGGGCTTACTTCAGGCATCTAAATAGTGGGATGCTTTGTGCTACCAAGTACAAATTAGTGAGAAAATCTTTTTCTGTGAAAAGATCACAGATGAGGGAAACGGGCGTGCTAAGATTTGGAGGTGATTTTGTTAACTGGAAGGTAAGTTTTGTTCTCACAGATTCTGGTGTGTAGCTAGAGTTTCAGGAGGGTGCTTAGCCAAGACGCACAGAGCTAAGCAGAGATTTCCAGAGTAGCCCAGTGAGAGAGCAGCTCATGCCTATGGATAGCCACTTCTGTTTGGGAAAGCATGGAGGGGGCATAGAGCCACTGAGACAGCAAGGGACCCTGGGTCTCTGGAGACAACGCTGCCCCTGGTTTCTGATGAGGAAGTGCAGCTGGGACAGTCTGATGGCTTCTGGATAAAGACTGATGGTGGCTGATGACTGAGTGATAGGAAGCTCAGAGTGACTAGAAAGGAAGTCTGGTGACAGGAGAACAGAGGAAGGAAGTTATATATTTGGCCTCAAGCAGTGTGCCCCTCAAACAAAGTAGGGAAGTTACCCCCAGTCAGCTCAACTGCCTCTCTGTATCCAAACCTTCAGTGGGTTTTCTCTGCTGCACATCACATTTATGCTTCCAAATCACAAATAGTGGACAAGTACCTCCTTTGTGGCAAGCATGATAAGGTGCAAAGATGATAATTACCTTTTAATTGTGGCAAACATTTAACAATCATACAAAGGACAGCTGACTTACCTTTAAAAACAAATCAAAAAAATTTTCCTGTGAATATGATTGATCAATTTAACTCAGAAAGTTTAAAACATTTATACAAATGTATGATACTCCTGTATCATTTCAAATATTAGGTTGTTTTATGATTTCACCTCTTTTTTTCTAATATCACACACAGAGTGACTAATATTTGGTCAGTACTGTAATCTCTTGAAGAAGGTGTAATACATTAAGACTGTTCTGTTCTCAATAGATCTCAGTTAAATTTGGTTCAGAAAATTCTGGGTTTCTGACCCCAGGAACCAAAATACAACATCAGTGACAGCTCATTCTGAGTCCTGAGAATTGTTGTAGAATATTTTAAGGTGTGTTACTTTTGTTTATGTTGCATTTGTTTAACTCTGTGAAGCTGTGTTCCTTTGCCTGTCTAGAAAACCTGGTGGTCTAATAGAGAACTCAACAGCCAATAGCAAGGCAGGAGAAAGGATGTGCAAGTTGGCAGGCAAAGAATATAAATAGAAAGAGAAATCCGAGTGAAGGAAGGAGAAGCCAAAGAAAGACAGGACATCAGGAGTCAACAACTTAGCTACACAGCCAGCCATGGAGTCAGAGTGAAAGTAAGATTACAGAAGCAAGAAAAGGAGACAGCCCATAGGTAAAAGATAGAAGGGATAATTTAAGGAAAGCTGGCAAGAAACAAGCCAAGCTAAGGCCAGGCATTTATAAGTAATAATTAAGAAGACTCCTTGTGTGATCTATTAGGGAGCTGGGCGATGAGCCCCCTAAAACCAAAACAAACAAAAACCAAGAACCAAGGGTGCTGCCTACATCTTGAGAGGAAAAGGATGAAAATTCTAGATAAATGAAGGTCTCTTGAATTAGGATCTTGAAAAGGGAGGGAGAACTGGGAAAAGGAGAAGTCTAGCGTTGCAGTCCTGGGTGGGACAAGGGAATATGAGCTTCTATATAGTTAAGCACTGAACCTTCAGGCGTTCTTTATAGCCTCCCTGCCCCCCACGCACACACTTGAGAAAAAGATTCTGGGCTTATTTCCCCATAGAAAGTTGGAGTCACGTAATGTGCATCCTGCTGGTGTCGTTTCAGCTATTCCTCTCCAGGTTCTTAGGAGTTCAGCGGGCCTCAGGCTCTGATGCAAACAAGTTTCTGAATGGGAAAAGCCGAGTCCCCGTCCCTGCCTCCTTCCCTGAATATCTAGTATCATGTCATAAGGTTGAGTGAGCTGCCTCATCTTGGAAATGTGCACAAGAAACATGAAGAGTGACTAACTGGGAGCCTTGTTTTCTTTCATGTTAAATGTTACCAGTGTGATTGGGGCTGGCACAGCTGGGATGCTACCGAGTATTAACCTACCACGTTTGCATTTCAGGGCTAGTTCAGTCACGGAGTGAAACTGTTACACCAGTAAACATCTACAATCAGTCTCCCCACTTGTTAAAAACAAAACAAAACAAAACAAAACAAAAACAAAAACTTGGGACTTGGAAGAAGGTGGCAGCGATGAGCGTTTAAGTAAAACACATGGCTGGTGCCTGTAGAAATACTGTGTTTTCTGAAAACTTATCGGTTTTCAGACCCTAAAAGCAGCTGGTGCGCCCTGATATGGACCCTTCAATCTCCCTGCACCGCTCTCCCAGCACGGTTACTATGCGCGTGAGCGTCCATAGCAACCGCCTAGGGCGGGGCTTTCCTGCTGGTGCCCAATCTGCTCCCTGAGGGGGACCCTGGCTTCCGTTGAGTGGTCCACGGTTTTATGTCACAGTGGGGCGGGGCGAGCCGGCCTCTAAGGTGGCTGAAGGTCGGAGGCGCGCTCAGGTGAGTGGTCTAGGAAGGACACCCAGGGCGGCAGGGATGTGACACCTGCCCAGGAGTCCTGGTTGTCTCACCCTCCTACGACCCCAGGCAGCTCTGGCCCGCTGCTCTGTCCTTCGGTCCAGGGAAGGGGCATCCATTCTATTTCTCACCTGCGTGTCCAGGATGTAGTTTGTGTCCTCGATCCATTCCCTCCTCCGGGCGCTTTCTTAGTCCAGGCTTCCAAGAGACCTAGGAAAGGATACAAAACTGAAATTCAAACCAATTTCTGGTATCCTTTGACACTTCTTGTCCCGGGGCCAAGCCCCTCAATACAATTTCTGGTGCTTATGGTGTAATAAGCAAACAGTTGAGAAACGGGGAACATTCTTTGCTTGGTTATTGCAGATGGGAGGCTGTTTTATTGACAGGTAAAGTGTTTGGGGAATCTGGCAAAAAAAAAAAAAAAAGATAGTCTATTCCTTTTGTAAATGAAATATTTCCCACAATAATTCAGTGAACAGCATCTGTATGCCAAGTCACCCGTTCACTCCTTAAACTGTTACAAGCACAATACTCTCCTTCCCCAGGGCACTTGCCTACCAGAATTTAGTGTTTCCTTATACTCTGCATATTTATACTTTTATCCAGACACTAACACATGGTGTTGCTTTAAGCTTATGTAATGATATGTAACAGACACTCTGTATCAAGTGTGCTATGAATTTACCTCATCTCACTTATACATCATCCTGCTCATAGGTTTCTAGTCTGCTTACTTAAAAATATTGGAGATGGATTTTTGGACATTCTCATTTTTTCTGTATTTGGGTTTCTCTGGATATACAGTCTTGGCAATAAAAGAAACTGAGAGTATCATTTCCAGTGTCCTAGGCTCTGCCACTGACAAGAATTATTTTGCATTTTGTTTGTTTACAGATAATGAGCCTTTTCTATGTAGTTATTTAACCTTCAAGTTGCAGTGTTTCACACTAAAATACAAGTCATTGCTTCCAATTTTGGTGTTTGTTTAAAAGGTAAAAGATTTATAGGATCTGAAGAGAAGCCCTCACTAACTGTGCTTCTGGTCCTATGTGACACTGTGTTAGCTACTAGTGGACCTGAGGGTCTGTAAGTGAAGCTTCCAACCCCAAGCCTGCTGCTGAGCTGAGGCCAGTTGTGGAGCAAAGCAATTCAGTCTCTGCATTTGGGTCTAATGGAGAAGATGTTTTATAGACTTACGTTTTAAATATTTATGATCTTCAATTCTTGACTAAAGTGTGCTGATAAAATACATCCATTCAAGTCAAACCAGTCTTCTGATTGTAAATGGATTTTTCTAGTACTTGTATTCTCTGTGGGGATTGGTTCTATCTTTAGCAAATTAATATTTATAGATGACCTCTATAGCATTTTCAGTATGTTAATACCTGTTGATCACACATTAAATGAATGAAGTCCAACACAGTTTGACATTGTCCAACATCTCATCTCTTTAAATGCTCTTTGGTGGCTACAAATATAATTTATTTATTCATTTGAGCTCTGGATATCCTGGAACTTGCTATGTAGACCAGGCTGGTCTCAAACCCATCAAAATCACCTACTTCTGCCTCCTGAGTGCTGGGGTTAAAAGCACACACAATACATCTGGCTCAAAGTTTAATTTAAAACAACAACAACAAGAAAACAATTGTATGGTTTATGAGATGCTCTCCCTAGCTCCTTTCAGCCATTTCCCAAAGAACGCATTGGATATTCTTGCAGATATGAGATTCAGTGCTAACAATCTTAGTGTTTCACATAGATGCATAGAGAGTGGCTGAGTTAGGATTTAAAGACCTAACACTGCAAGAGAAACAATCAGCAAATTCATCCAGGTGGTTTTAAAAACTGAGGAGGCTATTTCTTCATTAGAACTTTGATAGAGGTTGGGTATGGTGGTGTCTGTACTTTAGCATTTACGAGTATGAAAAAGAAAAGAAAGAATCCCAAATTAAAGTTTGATAGGTAGATATCACGACTCCTCTTGTGTCTGTGACCAAATACCTGGCCAGAAGCAGCTCAGTGAGAAAGAGTTGATCTAGGCTACAGTTTGAGGCAGTGCCGTCCATCATGGTAGGAAGAAGTGGCTGCAGGAGAGTGAGGTGGCCATATTGCCCCGTATGCATTCAGGAAGCAGCCACTCACAGGAATTGGAGTGGGGTCATATAACCTACTGTCAACTCTCCAGTGACTCACTTCCTCAAGAGAAGCTCTGTCTCCTTAAAACTTTCACCATTTCCAAAACAATATGGCCAACTGTGAAGGATCAAATGGGAGCCTGTGGGGGACATTTCAACCCAAAGAATAACAGATTTCACCAGTGACACTATCTGGGACTGATTTTTTTTTAAAGAATAGATTGTAGATTATACATTCCACTTGATTACCATAGGGCTCTGTGAGTTGTGGGTCTCTTCAGTCAGTTTTGGTCAGGGCTGAAGAGGTGGCTTAGTGGAGTAATCAGAGTTCAGATCCCTTGAGCTCATATAAAGGCCTAGCAATGTAGTAGTTCCTCCAGTACTGGGGTGGGGTGTGGAGGCAGAGGATCCTGAGTAGCTGGTTATCTAAATTAGCTGATGTTGGAAAGCCCAGTGTTCAGTAAATTGAACTCCTTTTCAATTCAGGGAGAGTAAATGAAGAAGACATATGTCAACATCAGTTTCCAATCTGCACATGCATGTACACGCAAATGGTCACACACATTTGAATTGCATTTAGCCCATCAGGTTTGGTTGTTGACATCTGCATCCTCTGAACATCTCTTGCACCTGTGCTGTTCACTGTCAACGTAAAGCTGGGAGTGTTGTTGCCTTATTAGCCTTTTCATATTTGCTTGTTTGGTGGTAATATTCCTCTGTAATTCTTAATGTGTCTGCTTTTTTATTTTGGTAAGTTTAGCCAATTTATCAATTTTATTAAGAGAGCTTCATTTTTTCCATTTATTCTTTTCCCATTTCATAGATTTTTCTCTTTGCTATTTCTTCTTTCTACTTTGGGTTTACTTTGTTTTTTACTTGATAGATTAAAACACAGATCACTGATCTGATCTCATTATTTTCCAAGATGAATGGAACTATACCCTTGCTCTAGTGGCAATTTTTGCTGTGTTTCATAAATTATCATAGGTTGTATTTCATTCAGTTAAAGATATTTTCTAATTGCCCATGCTATTTTCTTATTGATTCATGAATTTTTTTTTATAATTCTGTTGTCTTATTCCCTATTATTTAGGAAATCTCTAAGTGTCTTTTATTAGCTTATTACTTAATTTTGATATATTCAGAAACATTTAACTTGCATGGTTTTGGTAGTATCAGATTACTAAGATTTGGGGCTGGTAGTAGGTCTGCATTGGGGACATTCTCTGTACAGTTGGAAATAGTGTGCAAGAGTGAATTTGGGGTAGAGCACTTTGTAGATACCTTAGGTCCAGGTTGTGTAGATTATTTGATTGAGTATTAGCCAGTACATCTTTTCTATGAATTACTGAAAGAAGAGTGTTGGATATCTAAAACTGCAATTGTGGCTTTGCCTGTGCCCTATTTCAAACTTGTCAGTCTTGGTGTTATTTATTTCTGTCAATGATTACGTAGATATTTAAGATCGCAATATGTGTTAAAATGTCATTTTCATTTCTTATTATTATGCTTATCATGTGTGTGAGTGCTGATGGGCCTGTGTGGACATCAGAAGACATGCCCTAAGGGTCAGTTCTCTCCTTTTGTCTTTATATGGATCCAGAAATGGACCTCAGGTCTCTAGGCTGGAACAATGAAGCACCGCTACCCACTGAGCTGTCTTGCCTGCCCTGACATCCCTGTTTGAATGATCCTTTTATTTATTTTTATCTTTGGTTTTGAGATCTACTTGGCTTGATAGTAATATAATAAAACTCATTTTTTGTTACTATTTACATATTGTATATTTTCCTATTCTTTTATTTTTTAAACATTTAACATGTTTTTTCCTAGATAATATACAACTAATATTGCTATTTAAAATCATTCTTCAATTGATATGGAGGCTATTTAATATAAATATAATTATATATTTATATACAATATAAATATAATTTATAATATAGTTAGAATCCTGCCTGCCATCTTAATAATTTTGCTTTTCTTCATCCTATTTTTTATCACTCTTTTAAATCTTGTCCTTGCTATTCCTCCTTCTTCATTTTGACCTATTAGTTGAAATTCTTTTTTAAATTATTATTTTTTAGAGATTATTTCAGAACATCAGTTTTAAAATGTTTTAGCGTTTGGGCCAGACCTCTTTTTACAAGGTATAGACATTGACAACCTCAGACTGCCCTTAAATATGCAGATGTGCACACCATTCACATTAAAACATTATCGTGTGATGCAAAATAAAATGTATTAGCAAGAGTCTTGCTGTCTTGTAACTGCAGTGAGTTTCTTTAATTCTTACTTGGGGGTTTCATTCACTCTGTTGTAATGCCGCATGTGACGTCCCTCCTGGAAACTTCATGGTAGATTATAAGACTGAAGGGTTAAAGCAGGTGACTGTCCCTGAGGGTTTACTACAAAAATAAGGTTGATGTTTCCATTGCTGGAAAGCTTTTAGGCACGCTGTTGGTCCTTAGTTACCTTTTGAGAAAGGCAGTTCTGAAGCATTCAGTGCATATTTTAATATATCGTAGGCATGTTTAACTTCTATCATTCATTTCAACATACAATACTTAAAGTAGTCTTTTTCCCCAAAACCTCCAGCTGGGCTCTTATTATCCTATAATTTACTCCTATTTGATAAATTATACAATATTTTTGTTACTTTTGCCTTAAGCAACTATACTTTAAAGAAACTTGAAAGTTAGAAAAGATAAATGCCAGCGCACATCCTACCCATTTCTGACATTCCTCATTCTTTGTGTCCGATCCAAGGCTCCATCTGGGATAACTCCCTTCTCCTGAATAATTTTCTTTTCAAGCCTGTTGCTGATGAATCCTTTTGGCTTTTGTTTGAAAATTTTATATCTTGTTTTACTTTTTGAGGTATGTGTTGCTTAGGTTTTGTTTATCCGTTTAACATAAGTGTGGGTCATCTGAGAAGAGGAAACCTTGAGTAACCGCCTCCATCAGATTGGTCTGTAGGGAAGACTGTGGGACTTTTTCTGGATCACTGACTGACGTGAGATGAACTAGCCCACTGTGAGCATTTCCATCCCTGAAGAAATGGTCCAGAGTTGTATGGATAAGCAAGCCAGAAAGCACATTTCCTCTGTGGTTCCTGCTTCTAATCCTGCTTGGGTTCCTACCACAGTTTTCCTCAATGACAGACCACGATCAGGATATATAAACCCTTTCCTCCCCAAGTTGGCTGTGGTCATGGTGTTATCACAGCAACAGAAAGCCAACTAGAATGGGGAACATTTACTTGCGAGAAAATTTCTACCTTATTCTTTCTTCCAGTCCTCTAAGGACTCTGTTCATGGCTAGCACGCAGCTCAATTGTTAGAATGCCTAGCTAACATGGGAAAGTCTATGGGTTTGATGCCAGGGACCACAAAAGAAACATTAGGGGAAGACTATTGTCTGGCCCAGTAGTTTCTGACAATTCTAAATTCCTTCTTATACCTATTCTCTCTAATTGTTATGTTGTTGATTTTTTTCTCAGATTCTAAGCTTTAGGCCTGGCTTCTAGCAATTCAATCTGGAGGAGCCTTGAGGTGGTACTACGGTACGTGTATGCTTGTGTATGTATCTGCATTTATCTTTTGACAGTTTGTAGAATTTCTGTACTTTTATATAACAATAGTTTCCATCACTTGTGAAAGATATTCAGTTATTTCTTCCAACATGTGGTTCTTCTCCTTATAATGTCACAAAGGTACAGTTTCTGTGCCCATACTCTTTGGTTTTTATTTTTTTCCTTTCAGTTAAAAAAAAAACAGTTTCCTGTTTACAAGGCTTAAGTATGTATTTCTCTAGTGTCCAATCTGTTGTTTGTCCCATAGACTAGGTTGAGGACTCATTGTCTGCATTTGTCCTGCCTATTTTATTGCTGGCATCCTATCTGGCTCTTTCTACTGGTATTCTTGCCTATCATTCTTTCCATTTCCAGACTTGCTTCTACTGACTGATTCTCTTTAATTATGGGCCATATTTTCTGCCTGTTGATATCAAGGTAATTTTTGACTGGGTGTTGGACACTGCGACATGTAATGGTTGAGTGTCTTGATGTTACCAGGCAACTAAGTTATTTGTGGGCCAATCTGATCACTCAGAGTCCTGTTCTCAGGTTTTGCCCAAGTGAGTCCTTGGGACGCTGTTTTTGCTTTTGCAATATAATTGGAAACTATCAGACCAGAACTAATTAAAGAGAGAAAACTAAAATGTTGGCTCATGGCTTTCCAGGGTGGTTGCTTGGCCCCATGTGCAGGATGGTAGCAGGAGAGTATGGTGCGGGCAAGTTGTCATCCATGGCTAACCAGCAAGCAGAGAGCATGCTCAGTAGGCAGGAGTGACACACAAGTGGACTTGCCCCAAGTGGCTTTCTCCCTCCAGCTAGAATCTGCATCCTCAGTGTTTCTACAACCTCCTCAAAGCAACACCACCAGCCAGGGAGCAGGCAGAAAACCTGACCCCATGGCTGCCATCTCATATTCAATCCATAATAAGTGTTTTTACCCTAGGGGCTTCAAATGTGTAACCTCTCTGACATCTTCACTGACTGCCTCTGGGAATATGATAGATTCTATTCTTGCATGCCTGAGTTCAGAGCGCATCTTGCCCTTCTATGCTCTAGAAATAGTTCAGCTAATAACTCCAACCTCAATGTTGGGAAAAGTTTGAGGAGGGTCCCTGCATACATGTGCCAATTATGCCTAATCAGAGGCTCACATGCATCCCTGCACGGGTTTCTAAGCTGTCTTTGAGTTCCTTACATTCTCTAGAGTTCTACTTTACAACTTGTAGCTTTTGAGGCCTCTCCAGAGTGTGGTCACTTTCACAATACATGGAGCCTGCCAAGCTCTGGTTTATTTCATGTGTTTTTCCCACAGTGATCTGGAAATTGCCTCCCAGCACAATTGCCAACCATCAGAAGGCTCATTATTTGTCCATGTTGCCTGTAGAGAGGATCTATTCCATATAAATTGGATCCAGGATTTTGGCTGTACCATTTTGACTAGTCTGTAGATAGGAATCCTGTTTGAGTTTTAAACTTTTCTTAGGCCATGATAACTTTACATTACTTTACCAATAAATCCCAAATGTCACAATGGTAGAGAACTTTAGTGAAGCAACAGTAAGGGATTCTTTCCACTCCATCTACCAGGGTAACTTTAAACGGTTGCTAGAGCTCCGGTTGTGATTATAACATAGTTGGTTCTCATGGAAGTCATTACCACATGTGAATTTTACATCCTGTGTATCAGTCCAGATCCTATGTCATCAATTCCCTAAATAAAGTTCTCTCTGTGTGGCTTTTTCTCAGTCTATGTGTCTCATATTGCTTATGAACCTGCATTCCCATGGCTGCTTGGTTTTATTTTTGACAATTCTGGATTGTGATGTCTCAAGATGCCAACATTGCAGGTGTTAGAGAAATCCACATGGCATGCTGCCCTTCAAATCCCACTGTCAGAGACTGAGGGACCCTCTGGATTTGGAGTCCTTATTGTCAAGCTTTAGCCAAAGCCAAGTAGAAAGGTTTTTTTTTTTTTTCCTAGAAGAAAAGTATGTTATTTCTGGATGTAACAAGAAAAATAGGCTGGAAGGAAGGCAGCCTTAAGATCACCAACACCTCATGCTGCTTTGAACTCGTTTTTAAGAAAAGTCATATTTAATGTTTCAAATTGAAGTTCAGAGTTGCCAGTATAAAGTGATTAGGAGCAAAAGGAAAGAAGGATTCGGCAAACAGGAAGGAGAAGTGTTACCTGAGTCACTCTGGCATAAACAGCTGTTCTATGATATGGTCTGGGTGGATTTTCACCTGAACACAGTTCTACAAATCAGCTGTTCTGTGGTTTGTGCTGAAAGGCATTGGTATATAGATATTTAATCTTTGAGAGACTTATTTCTTTTTATCTGCATAGTGCATCAAATTAAATATGACTTGATAGTTTTCTTTTTAGTTACAGGCCTATAGACATTACCTCCCCAGCAGAATTATACTTACGTTCCAAAAAGTGTGTCACAGTCTATGGTGTCCTGGTCTTCCTAGGAGGCTATAGATACGTACTTAACTAAAAAAGTATATTCTAGAATGATATGTGCTATGATTAGGATAACTCAGTAACTCAGTGTTTGCATTTAAAAAGCTCTGCACATGTAAGTGGCACATGGTGGATGTCTACAGTATATAAATAACATGTATATCTATATGTAAATGGAATAATTTGAAAAGTTACAATCAATAATGAGCTGTTCACAGTGAATCTTTCTGTGTAGTTAGTGGACTTTTAGGGGAGAGAGGAGGCTTTAATATTACTTACTCCTTTCAACTGGTAATTTAAAAGCTAGCATATTGGCCCAATGGCACTCCAGCTGTCCCAATGCTTAGCATTGCTATACTCTTCCTGCACATGGCTGGTCAATGATTTCTGTATTGGAGGCTCTTTGAGGAGTGTCTTATACAATGATCTTCATTGAAATATCACTAGACCAGCCATCTCATTGCCACCCAGCTGTTATATCTTGCCAAGAAAGTGCGTTTTGTGGGGCTGCTTGAACAATCCAAAGAAGAGAGTGCTGGCATTGATCCCTTGGACTTATAGATGAAGCAACAGGAGGTTAAATGATTTGGCCTGTCATTATACAACAGGGGCGAGATTTGAATCCATTAAGTGTATAGTTAACTATCAGTTTAAACACAAAGTCACACTCTTTATTTGAGCTTGCACTCAACGTTATTAGTCTTTTAATTTGAAACATTTGAATTTCAAAAATTCAAATGGCCAATATAAAAACATAGTACCTTCATACATCTTAGAGATACAGGGATGTAAACTTCTTTGAAATTATCACCAAGAAGTACTGATAACATATGAGAATAGATATCTAATGAACCAGGGAGCACCAAAGCTTGTAGTAGATCTAATGTAATCTTTTATGGTTGTGTTTTATAAGATTAAATTATATGATATTCTTTCTTTTCTTTGTTCCCTCTCTCCATCATTTCCTCCCTTCTTTCTCCCTCCCCTCCTTTGCAGGAGAGATTTATAAACTGTGTTTGGATACCATGGAGCCTTTAGGTTCTACTTTAACAGCCACTTATGCCCATCCACAACCAGCACCAACCAGTTTTCTACCAGCCATTGGTACGATGACATCGAGCTATCGGGACCGCTTTCCCCATTATAATTTGACACATAGTTTGAGCCTTCCATGGAAACCAAACACATACTACAAAACGGCCTCCAGCTACCCAACTTTGGCTCCATACTGCACGAGAGCTCAGAGAGTGTGTGAGAGCACTATGCTCCCCTTCATGTCCAACAGAACCACCCTCTTCACAAGGTATACTCCTGACGATTGGTATCGGTCTAATTTAGTCAACTACCAAGAGTCCAATAGCTCACGGCATAATTCGGAGAGACTCAGAGTGGACACATCTCGTCTCATTCAAGACAAATACCAGCAAATCCGGAAAACCCAGGCTGACTCCACTCAGAACTTGGGAGAGCGTGTCAATGACATAGCATTTTGGAAATCTGAAATCACACATGAGTTGGATGGAATGATTGGAGAGACAAACGCACTGACGGATATTAAGAAAAGGCTGGAAAGGGCCTTGACGGAGACTGAAGCCCCTCTGCAGGTAAGGATGAAAAGGCTCTGTAGCTTAGTTATGGTAGAAACACACTCATCTGTCAGTTGTAAATGGGATCAGTAATGGCTAAATCATTGTCATTTTATACATGAGTTTCTGAGCAAATTCTGAAGGCAAAAGAAACCCCATTAGGCTATATAAGGTTTTCTGTTGAGAGTGCCATCTTATTAGCTCTTAAGAAGGCTGGCCTAATATCTATAGGTTCTAGATTAAGACGAAAATTTAAGAAAATATTCATTTGAGAATATTTTAATTTAATGGGAGCTGGGCATGTTGCTCAGTTGCTGACACCTTTGCCTTGCAAGTAGGAGGACCTGAATTTGATCCCCAAAACCCATATGAACATCAGGGCATGGCAATATGTGCTGGCAGCCCCAGCACTGGGAGGTAGAGGCAGGGGGATTACTGGGATCACTGACCAGCCAGCCTAACCTAACCAGAGAGTTCCAGGCCAATGAAAAACTGTTTCAGAATGAGGTTGATGTACCTGAGGAATTACTCAAGATTGACTTGGTTCTTGGCATTTACACACACACACACATACACACACACAAAAAAAAAAACCTACACAGACACATAGAAACCTGCATACACAAACACATATGCACACATATACCTGTGCACACAAACAAGTACATATATATGTATACAAACACACATATATATGTACATATACATGTATAAGAAACACATGCACACATGTGTATACCTACACATACAAGCATGCACACATGCATATACAAATAAAGTTTCTTAAAAAGAAAATTAAAAATCTTCCATCCACGTCATGAAGTAAGCTCTTTGTGGATGTAAATGCTTTTCAGGGCACAAATGATTAAATTAGACCCCATTAGAAATCCATTTAGGATTCTTTTATTAAATAGATAAATGAGGCTGAGTGTAGGCCAGCTTCCATGGTCATACAGGCGAACTCAATTAATTGCTAGTGTCTTATTAGGCTTTGTGTGGCCTCCAGTCACCTATGACCCTTGTAACACACAGTAGGCCCTCCAACCCCTTCATGCCCACTACTACAGAAAGAAGACATTCCATGCCTATTGCTACAGGAAGCATATACATTAGTGTACATCTCAACAAATGTGGCCAGCATCAGTTGTCTCCATATGGAGCACTTGCAGGAGGTCACATGATATTTGTAGTATAAGAGTGAGACCAAGGGATTGCAAGTCTAGTGCTCTGAGGAGCCTGTTGGGCATTGATGCTCAGTCTCTCCTGTCCTGTTGTACTAACCATAAACACATAAATGCACAAAACCTCCAGCGTCCTTAGGGAGGTTGGGGGCACACACATAGGATCTTTTTTGGATTAATTCACCCTAAATTGTTAAAACTTAGAAGACTTCCAGTGTCTTCTCCAGGACCTGGCTCAGGGATTAAAAATATCCCCCAAACCATGACCACATAATTTATTACTTAATTTCTCCAAGACTCTCAGTTGCTTTTTAAACTCTGTCTTCATGATGACTGAATCCTTGACTTGATTCTAATGTGAGCTTTCTCCTGCAGTTTCTGCCTAGGTGTTCTTATAGGTCACAACATAGACTGTCGTAATAGATTCACAAGGTCCTGGTTACAATCAGTGTTACATAAAAATAAACTTCAAAAGAGAAAATATAGTCACTTAATAGGAGAAAGATTGTTAAAATTGAATAATGCAGCAGTGATTATATCAACAAGGTGGTCATTTCTAGTTTATGACATTTGCAGTATGAACACTTGGCGCACTCTGATGTGTGCAGAACATCTGCACTTTGATGGGTCACTGGTGGGGCTGTGGGCTGGAAGGAGTCCTGAGCAGTGTGGTGATATTCATTTAAATACTCAGAGTTCCCACAATCCACTAGCTCCTCATTCAGTAAATGTACATTATACTATTAAAAAGCATAAAGTTCCTCAGTTAAGGTTCAATAATATATTCCAATATGACTCACATTTTATGTTTATAAAAGTTTAACATCATGCAGCAGTTCTCTGTCATGAAAAAGATTTTGAAAAAGCATTTTAGCTACGTAACAACCTCTCTGACATAATTCATGGTTAGCAATTTATGCTATTTTCTATTGTTATCATTAACATCCTCTGCCTCAAAGAACATTTTAAAACTTCAGTCTAATGTTTAACTTGATCCTAAAAAAATAGTACAAAATTGTAAAGACATTGTTGCCTCCATTTATTAAAATCAACCAAGCAATAGAACAGTGACGAGTATGGCTGGATCATGTTTTCTACATTTTAATTCTCAATAGGTGAGAGCATATTATTTGTATAATTAGGAAAATAATAAATAATTTAAAAAATAACAATTTAGATATTTGGCTACACAACTACTTTAATATTTTGAAAACAAATAATTCATTTCTAATTTTTTTCCAGTAAAAAATATTTAGAAACAATATCTCAAAGTCTTTGTTTCATGTAATCAAAACTGTTTCTCTTCAGTAAACTAATGTCAGGTATTTAAATTAGTTGCTAGCCAATGGGCATTCATTTTGTCAATTTCCCAAATTAGAATTTGGGATTTTTTTTTTTTAGATTTTTTTTTTAGATTCACTAGCAACAGAGATTTCTTCCCCTGTCGTGGTCTTCTTATGCTAGGCTCTCCCAAATTGGCTTGAGAAGTCCAACTAGGGAGTCCCTGTTGACTTAACTTTCAACAAGTTCCTAGATCTTCTTGTCTTCAGCTGTGGTCAGTTTGTAGTGATGTGTTCTATGCTCTGTGGACCTTAGGTTGCCCGCGAGTGTCTCTTTCACCGAGAGAAGAGAATGGGAATCGACCTTGTTCACGATGAAGTTGAAAAAGAACTTCTGACGGTAAACATGGTGTGGGGGTGGGGGGATTGCTCAATAATGCCTCTTGTGTGTTTAAGTGAAGAAATCAGAGCCACAGTGTTGTCTGCAGTTACTTATAAGTAAATTTATAGTGCCTAGCAAAGGTCCATGCTCTTGGTTTTGTAAGTAACATGTGTTGACTGAGAATCTTGAAAATACAGGAAGGAATAAAGAAAGATTGGGTGTTTGCAGTCCCATGGGATGCAAATCAGTATTGCTTTTCGAGTATTTCAGCTATGCTGTCAAACATGTTCAGATACCACCGTACACAGTACTGACATGCACGTGTCTCCAAGATTGCTCTCATGCAGTATTTGTGAATGAAAAAACTTCATTCACTTAAAATGGTGCGGAGGTAATTTTCCTTATCACTGCACATCCTAATGTCTTTCTTTGGCCAAGACGTTAAATTAAACCCTAGTTTTTACCTCAAGTGTTCTGCAGAACAGCTTTTAAATTTTTGATTAACATATAACAATAATAGCAATAAGGATCAAGCAAGTACTGGTAAAACCCAACAGCTGCTTTTACTTCCATCCAGCCTGCCCTGCCCTGCCGCCCACCTCTGTCTGCTGATGTAGAGTGGTCTTGGCTGCAGTCATTGCCTCCTTGAGCCTTCCTGTCAGCCTTGGCTCTTTCTCCGAAAGCCACGTCCTATTGCAATGACGCAATTTCCAGATCCTCTCCTAACCCATGCTTCACTCAGATGTGCACTGTCACCAATTCTTTCCTCCGAGAAATATTTCTAACTCAGTAATGCCCAGAGGATGTAAGATCACTGGGACCTTCGACTGTACCTCTCCCTAATTTCTCAGCCTGTTTCCCTCTCAGAATCACAGAATTTCTCCTGTGATGAACCCATCTCCACTGTCCCCAAAACAGATTGATAGCATCCCACTGCTTTTTCTTTGTTTTGTTGGTCTCTTAGGGTGAGGAGAGAAGTCCCGAGTGAGAAATTATTTTGAGCTGGTCGGGTCATTTGAGTGATTTTATCCTAACACTCCATCAGCATCTCTCTTTGAACATTTAAAATCGGTCATAAAGACATCATCCTCCCACAGCCTAGGAGACATTAGGACCTGAATGAAATGACTTAGCTATGACGGGTCCTCACTCTGTGCTTTCTACTCCCCTGGTCACTGATGAATCTCACAGTTCACAAAGTAATCGCTCAGTTTTTCACCATAAGTGGGAAGGGCCTTATGGTTCTGTGCCTTGGCCCATTGTTTTCACTGATCCAAGCGATCCTGCAGGAAATAAATGCTAAGCCTATTTTAATGGCTTAACTTCAGTGCACCCAGAAACACATTTTAGTATTTTCAAGGAGTTTTTTTTGAAACCTGGCATCACTTAGTGTTTCTGCTATTGTAGAAGAAGTTCTCAGATCTGTGCGTATGTTAGAACCACCTGGTAAACATTGAGATTTTCAGTGTCTGGGCTGAATTCACAGAGTGCCTGATTCATATTTGGAGTGGAGACTAATTTTTAAGAATATTTCCCAGGCAATTTTAACAAGCACAGTTAAGAAGAAGTGTCTCAAAATGTTGAAGAGAGCTCGGGACACTCTGGGCAAAAGCCTTTGCTAGTATGAGGACTGAGTTTGGATCCCCAGTATCAACAAAAGGCCAGGAATAACCCCAGTGCAAGAGAAGGATGGGTAGAAACATGAGGATCACTGGGGCTTGTTGCCTGCCAGCCTGGCTTCAGGTTCAGTGAAAAACCCTGCCTCAAAAGAGAAAGTGGAGAGAAAAAAAGCAGAATACTCAATGTCTTTCTTGGGTCTCTGTATGGGAGTACATGGACATTATACACATGTTTAAATGCTTACATGCACCACATACTCATGTACCACACACATACACACAAAAACTATGAAAGAAACTAAAAGTAATCTAAATGAATGGACATATTATGTTCTGTGTTGAGATAGTAATACTTCCTCAGTGAGTTCACAGATTCAGCCTAATTCCTATCAAATCTCAGCCTCAATCCTAAAATTCACATGCAAATCCAAGGGATCCACAATGCTATAATAATACCCAAAAAGAAGACAGTTGGAGGAGTCTAACCTCCCAATAAAGGTTATTGCTATATTATAATGTATAAGATAGTGTAATACATATAGAGACAGATCGATGGGACAGAGCTTGAGTATGAGACAAACTCACAGCTACCAGCAATTGATCTTTGACAAGTGTGCCAAGGAAATTCATTGAGAAAAGAATGGTCTCCCAAAAAATGGTCCTTAAACAATTGAATATCCATGTGCAAAAATAAAGAACTCACATCTCTATACTATGACATAAAAAAATACACAGAACCACACAGTTTTAACCTCTGGGGTACAGGGTCTGGATTAATAAGAACACCCATGAAATAGTTTTAAATTCACAATTCAGGCTGTAGCCTAAGGCCAGTGCTTATCCACATTTGTAGTTGAACATCAATGTTCTTGAGATGCTTGTCGTGTTGTGGTGATAGATTGTATATTTAATAAAAATAGTCTGGAATATCAGAGGACAGAGTCACCCTCAGAGCCAAGCTGTGAATGTCAGGGAGTGGTGACCCACACCTTTAATCCCATCACTACAGAGGCAGAGATCCATGTGGATCTCCCTGAGTTCAAGGCATAACAGAGCCAGGCCTTGGAGGCACACACCCTTAATGGCTCTAGGAAAGTTGAACCAGGATGTAAGATAGCTGGTCAGAGGGAGAAAGGGTAGAAGTTCAGCTTTCTGTGGGAGTTAGTTCCCTTGTTGACTGAAAACAGAGAAACTTGACATTGGAGGATTCCTGGAGAGAGGCCTGAAGTGTTGGCTAGGTGAGAAGTGCCTGTGGTTTGTTTCTTCTCTCTCTGACATTTCTAGCTCTGTGTTTTTATTTTAATACCAAATAGAATTCATGTGATACTGTGTTTTTTCCCCAGAACAAAGCCCACACCTCACACAAATATTAAGTTCTAATATGAGGTAAATGACCTCTTGTGTGAGTTTTCCTGGGGAGATGTAAATGAGCATCACAGCACATCCTAGATAGGGTTAGGATGAAAAGCCAAAGAAAGATTCTACCTAATCATAGCTTAGAGAACCATGGAGATTACTGGGTTTACTTTTTGGAGTATGAGTGGAATACGATTGACTAGGATGGGGGAAATGAGTTTGGGTAGCTCAAAGACAGTATATTTCTGATAGTTCTCGAAGTTTTAGCTAAGGCAATAAGAGAGCAAAAGGAGATTAAGGGGATACGAACTGGAAAAGAAAAAGTGAAACTATCTCTATTTGCAGATAATATGATTGTATACATAAGTGACCCACAAAGTTCTACCAGGGAACTCCTACAGCTGATAAACACCTTCAGCAATGTAGCAGGATACACGATTAACTCAAAGAAATCAGTAGGAACCCTATACACTAAAGATAAAAGGCCTGAAAAAGAAATAAGGGAAACATCACCCTTTATAATAGCTGCAAATAGCATTAAATACCTTGGAGTAACTATAACCAAAGAAGTAACAGATCTATTTGACAAAAATTTTAAATCACTGAAGAAAGAAATTGAAGAGGATATCAGAAAATGAAAAGATTTCCCATGCTCCTGGATAGGTAGGATCAACACAGTAAAAATGGCAATTCTACCAAAAGCAATCTATAGATTCAATGCATTGCCCATCAAAATCCCAACACAATATTTTAGGAACCTTGAAAGAACAATACTCAACTTCATTTGGAATAACAGGAAAGCCAGGATTGCCAGAACTATTTTGCTCAACAAAAGAACCTCAGGAGGCATCACCATCCCCAACTTCAAGTTATAGTATAGAGCTGCAGTAGTAAAAAACAGCCTAGTATTGGCATAAAAACAGACTTGTGGATCAATGAAATCAAATTGAAGATCCAGGCATTGACTCAAAAACCTATGAACACCTGATCTTTGACAAAGAAGCCCAAAATATTCAATGGAAAAAAGATAGTATCTTTAACAAATTGTGTTGGCATAGCTATATGGCAGTGTGTAGAAAAATGCAAATAGCTCCAAGCCTTTCACCCTGCACAAAACTCAAATCCAAGTGGATCAAAGACCTCAACATAAACCCAGACACTCTGAACTTGATAGAAAAGAAAGTGGGAAATACCCTGCAACGAAATGGCACAGGTGAACACTTCCTAAATATAACACCAGTGGCACAGACACTAAGAACAACAATCAATAAGTGGGACTTTCTGAAACTGAGAAGCTTCTGTAAAGCCAAGGACACTGTCAATAGGACAAAATGACAGCCTACAGAATGGGAAAAGCTTTTTACCAACCCTACAAGTGATAAAGGACTGATCTCTAAAATATATAAAGAACTCAAGAATCTAGAACCCAAAACCTTGAATAACCCAGTCAAAAAATGGGGTTCAGATCTAAAAAAGGAATTCTCAGCAGAAGAATTATGAATGGCTGAAAGGCACTTGAAAAAGTGCTCAACTTCTTTAGCCATCAGAGAAATGCAAATCAAAACAACTTTGAGATACTACCTTACACCTGTTAGATTGGCTAAGATAAAAGACACAGATGACAGCCTATGCTGGAGAGGTTGTGGAGCAAGGGGAACACTCCTCCATTGTTGGTGGGAGTGTAAATTTGTTCAGCCAACCTGGAGTGCAGTGTGGTGGTTTCTCAGAAAACAGGAAATCAATCTCCCCAAGGATCCAGCAATACCCCTTCTGGTCATATACCCTAAAGACGCACATTTGCACTCCAAAGGCATTAGCTCAACTATGCTCATTGCAGCATTATTCATAATAACAAGAACCTGGAAACAACCTAGATGCCCCTCAACTGAAGAATGGATTAACAAACTGTGGTACATCTACACAATGGAGTACTACTCAGCAGTAAAAAAAAAAAAAGATATCCTAAAATTTTCAGGCAAATGAATGGATTTGGAGAATATCTTCCTGAGCGAGGTATCACAAACCCAGAAAGATCAGAAGGGATGTATTCACTCATTAGTGGACTCTAAACAAAAAAGCAAAAAGCAAAGCATGTCCAAGCTGCAAACCACAACCACTGAACAGTTTGGGATTTGAAACACCCTGGACTGACACCTTGGATGCCACTCCCCCTAGAGGAACACCTGACCCAGTCTTGATGTTGGGGGGAGGAAACTGGATCTGCCAGAATGGATGCTGAACTAAGCCATATTGGGACCTTGGGACCTCTTTTCCATGCTGGGGAGGAGATGGGGAGATGTGGAGAAGAGAGAGTGACTGGAAGGGGTGCGAGGGGGAAGGGACCTTGAACAAGGATATACATGGATAGAAAATGTGACTTTATTCATAATAAAAAAAAAGAAAAAAAAGAAAAAGAAAATAAAGTTCTTTTTTCCTATGTAAAATAAATAAAAAATAAAAATAATAAATAAACAAACAAATTCTTTAAAAACAAACAAACAAGCAAAAATCCCAACGGTGTGTGTGTGTGTGTGTGTGTGTGTGTGTGTGTGTTTGTGTGACTGACACACAAAAGCTACATCCTTGCATCTCTCTGCACAACTTGAAGTCAGCTATGCCAAATGGAGTATCTGTTCTTCCCCAACAATCTTACTGTTTGAATTATCTTCTTCGGGACTGAATGAATTGAACTTGGAGGAGCCTGGAGCCTTCCAAGTTCTGTTTACATCTTGGGTTTTATGTGCTTCCCTCCTTAATCTAGGAAGGAATGTTTAAAATTTGGAGAAAATAGCTGCTAGAAGATCTACCTATGATGATATATGGTATATTTAATAAGAATAACTAGAATATAAGAGGACAGAATCACCCACAGTCAAGTCATGAAGGTCAAGGAGTGGTAGCCTACACCTTTAATCTCATCACTCGGGAGATAGAGATCTATCTGGATCTCTGTGAGTCCAAGGCCTAACACCCAGGCAGTGGTAGCTCACACCTTTAATCCTAGCTCCAAGAGAGTTGAACCAAGAAGTAAAATAGCTGGGTGGGGAAAGAAATATAAGTCAGGAGAAGATAGAAATTCAGCCATTCTGTCTGTGACTAGTCAGGATGAAGACCTATGTTTGGTCTGAGAACTTGGTTGGGTGAGAACTGGCCGGATTTATTCCTTCTCTCGATATTCGAGTTTATACACACACACACACACACACACACACACACACACACACACACACACAAATTTGAAGTCTGAAGTTTCTGGCCAGGCCTAGCCCCAAGGGCCAGACTCACAGTCCCAAATAATTACACAAAGGCCTATATATATTAATTACAAGCTAATTGGTCTATGGCTGAGGCTTATTACTTGCTAACTCTTATAATTTAAGTTAATTCATATTTCTATTTATGCTTAGTCACATGGCTTGATACCTTTTTGCTAGTGCAGCATTCTCATCCCACTTTATCTGTCTCTTGCTGGCATCTCCTGCTCTCCTCTTTCCCTTCCCAGCATTCTTTTAGTCTAGTTGCCCTGCCTCTGCTTCCTGTCTAGCTACTAAACCAATCAGTATTCTATCAAACTGATATAAGTGACAAATATTACAGTGTACAAAAGCACACCTACAATGCCTACCACTTCTGAATACCAACTGTCTACTAAGCATGGGTTTCTTTCACTGTGGGTTGCAAACCCCTGTGGGGCTGTACAATGGAAAATATATGGGGTGAGAAAGATTTAACAACAGTAGAAGGGTTCTAAATATTCAAAATCAAAAATTAATTCAAAACCAAATTTACAATAATCCTGAGGTCTTTGGATGTGCTTATCCATGTTGTACTGTGGGACTTCACTACAGCCTTGGTTCTGAACATGCAGCACATACACTTTGTACTGTGCATTCCATCCATGCATGCAACACCACAGGAATGCTGCCCGAAACATCTCATCTCAGAACTGAGACTATTGTAGGTTTTGACTGGCAATGTTTTTCTATACATAATTTTCTGCTCTTATAGAAAGATGATGATGGGGGCTGGAGAGATGGCTCAGCGGTTAAGAGCACCGTCGGCTCTTCCAGAGGACCCGGGTTCGATTCCCAGCACCCACATGGCAGCTAACAACTGTCTGTAGTTCCAGTTCCAGGCAAACACCAAGGCAAATAAATAAATAAATAAAGTTAAAAAAAAAGAAAGATGATGATTAGATTACAGGAAGCAGAGGATTTTAATATTCCCTTATCATCATCCCTCAGGATACAAGTACAAAACTAGTGTGCCTTTGCATCATGGAGTTAGGATGTCTGGTTTTTAAAATTGCTGACTTTGGTTTCATAGAAATATTCTAATTGTTAAATGAGATTTAACTTGGGATTAAGACAGAGTTTCCAACAACTTCTGAAATGGTCCTAAGCATAACCCCATCCTTCTGTTTTGTGTATTTTCAGCATAGATGACACCAAATCAGCTTTAGAAGGCAGTCCTGCAGTATCAAATACTCAGCCTAGAGTATGTAGGTGAAAGCACACTGCACATACTCTAGTATGTGCTCTCATGATAGGCAGGGCTCCATTTATCATTTATCTTTTGATCCCTGCCGTGTGTGTGTGTGTGTGTGTGTATGTGTGTGTGTGTGTGTGTGTGTGTGTGTACCTTCTTCCCTCTCCTTCCCTGACCCTTCTTTCAATGTCATCAAGACAGATGAAATTTAAATAGTACAAAAATCTAAGACTTAGTACACCATGACTATTTGTAAGAACAGGCAGAGATTTAGTACAACAGGGAAGAAAAAAAAACAAAAAACTTTCAGTTGATTCCACAGAGCCTGAGCATATAAGAATCAGACTGCAGGTTTAACATTTTAGGAATATTCAGTAATATCTAAACATGTATGTGGCATGTTTATGTGTGTGTGCGGGAGTACACATGTCTGTGTATGTTCATGCCTGTAAAGACCAGAGGACAATATCTATAGACAAAGTTTCTCAGTGTCAGCCAGTTCCCAAATAACTACTCTGAGACATATTATTAATTGTAAATGCTCAGCTGATAGCTTAGGCTTGTTGCTAACTAGCTCTTACAACTAAATTAACCCATATTTCTTGTCTACCTTCTGCCATGTGGTGGTACCTTCTTTATCATGGCACATTCATCTTGCTTTTCTCCATGTCTCATAGAGACTCCTGAGACTCTGCCTTCTTCTTCCTATCTGCCCTGAAAATCCCTCCCAGCCATTGTCCAGTCTGCTCTTTATTAACCAATTTGAGTGATACATATTCACAGTGAACAAAAGAATTATTCCACAGCAAATATCAGCTGTCATTCTCTGGAATGCTACTTTTTCTTTTGAGGCAGGGCCTTTCATTGGCCCAGAGCTCATCAATTAAGTTAGACTGGCTGTTCAGCAAGCTTCAAGGATCTGCTGGCTGCAGTTTCCCCAGGCCGTCATGTCTGGCATCTTTGTGTGGGTTCTGGGAATCAAACTCAGGTCTTCGTACTTACAAAAGAATTGCTTGACTGCCTGAGCTCCCACCCCACTCCCTACAGCCCATTATTTGATGCTTTCATGATAAACAGTAAAGGAAAAAAATTAACTAGCAGGTGAGTCATGATATCAGAGTGAGGAAAATAAAATCAAATTAACCAAAATAGAAACAAAAAAATTGTTTCATAGATTTTACCACCATGGAAATTACAAAAACATCATGCATAAAGTTATAACATATCTGACTGGAAAGAATTGATTGTTTTTGTTTTGAGATGAGATCTCCCACTTGGTATTCCAAGCTAGACTTAGACTTCAATTCCCGAGCATCTCAGCCTTCCTTGTGCTCAAAACTATGTGTGGCTAAAGATTGTATTTTAAATATGATAAGAACATCAAATACATCCTTATATTAGCCTACCATCACAGGCAGGTTGGCTCTTTGTCTTGGGGCATGTCTGTCACATGGGCAAGAGTTAGAAGATAGTTGACTTGGTGGTACGCACACGGAAGGCAGACCCATTCACCATTGTAGAAAAACACAACTCCCAACAAGGGACTTTTGCCTTTCATTGCCAAACCTTGAAAACAGGCCTGACCCTGGGCAGTGTCTACATGTCTATACTGAGTGTTTACATAGCATTGTCTAATATCATGGGAAAGCATCCACATTAAAAATGCCGTAAACCAAATGTTAAGGATAACCCCTTTTTACTTGAGAAATGATAAAAAGCGATTGTGTATATTTACACTAATAGAAATGTCTGAAAGATGTTATTTGAGTTTTCAAATTTTCTAATGTTAATATTAATTCACATGCTATGAAATAGTACATAAATCATTGTAGCCTCAAAATGCTACACATTTGGTCAAGTGAGTGGTGTGACTAACACGGATGTTGGTTCAAGTGTAGAAACTGAGCCACAGGGACAGCATGACATCAGGTGGTTGACCTCCAGTGTGGAAGTCAATGTCCATGTTTGAAACACAGAGCTGGACCTGCTAGCATTGTGTGTACAGCCACAGAGATGCTTCCAGGACTTAGTCTTCGCTGTTTTGTTTTGTTTTGTTGCTTTAGAAGAAAAGATGTTATGAAAACAGATATCAGTTAAGTTCAATTTTGCACATCACCAGATTGTAGAAGTCTTTCTTGTTCTTTTTGTTTTATTTTAATTAAAGACAAGGATAGAGTGGAAGTGGAACACTAAAATTTTAACCCTGTTTGAGCTTGGTCAATATTACAATTTCCCTACAGGCCTATAAGGAACTACTCGTTTGTGTTATCCTGGGGCATGCAGGTAAATAAGGAGATGCAAAATTTTTTAATGCTTAATGTCACGGATTTTCAACAAATAAAAATGTCCTTTATTGATGGATTTGAACATTGGTGACTTTGGATGATAAATATGCTCGATGGAAGCATTAACATGTGGTTCTGTTTTCCAATTGAGTAGGAAGTTGATGGCATTCTGTGTTGTCAAGAAAGAATGAGGCTGCATCTGGATAAGGCGATCGCCCAACTTGCGTAAGCATTTTCTATCCAGTTTAATGCCTAGCACTGAACTGCCCTTCTGCCTCTTGTGCACATTTTTCTTAGTGCTGCTAAGATCATGTATGTGCACACACACGCATAGGCACACACATACATATAAAGGCACACAGGTACATGGGTACATGCATACATGAGTACACAGGCACACACACATTTTTATTCAGAGGTTAAGATGAGTGCTTAGAATTTTGTCTTTAATTTTTATTTAAAAAATAATTTGGAGATACTGTGGGAGGGATGGTCAATATTTCTCTTAACTCAAGAATCTTTTATTTTGAGGGCTATATTCCATCTTGGCATTTAGGAAGGGTAAGTAGATTGTGACTTCCTTTTGGTTTCATATTTTCTTAAAGACCCACCTCTCCTGATTACATCATCACAGCACTCTCTGTGCCCATGGCACTATTGTTATGCACTATTTCCGTGCTGGAATACAACTCCCTCAAGGATGGGTTCTCAGGCACTTATTCTATGACAGCGGTGGGAGGAGATTGGGAAAGAAGAGGAGGAGGAAATTCTTAAGTTACGGCTATGCCTGTCAGAATAGAAAAGATACTAGCTGAGCCTTTGACTAGCAGTCCTCAGATCTAAAGGTCCATGTTGGTTATGGTCACACAAAGAAGCAGAGATGAAAACGCCCACCCCCAAGAAATGACTGCCATGTATATATATACCCCTGTTATCAAAGATGACGTGTGATACACCTCAGGTAACAAGTGTCACAGCATCAAATTACTACCTGCTTGTTTGCCAAACTTGTGCCTTGGAGTCAGCACAGGGAAGGTTGGTGAGGTTTGCATGCTGTGGTCCTCTGGAGGTGCCATTAGAAGGCTCTGTTAACTCAGAAATTGGCGAGATGTGCAAACCATTATAAAAGTATGAACAGGGTAGTTCCCATCTGAACTCATGACTTCTTAAAGAATTTCAGAATCTACATTTAGCATGTTTCCAAGAGTGTATTGATTCCATTTTCTTTCACAGTCCAAAATCTGCTATTATATCTTGTGTCCTTGGCTTATTGTGGCCACAATTGTTCCAGGCTGAGATAATTACATCTATTTATGAGTCTGCATTACTGAGTGTCTCCCTCGCTTGTATCACTGGCTCTTGCACAAGGTTCTGACCATGTGTATTCACTTGATTGGATTTTGATGGTGACCCTTTAAAAAACTTGCCTTTGCTCAAATATACTGTGGGCAGAGCCAATCTCACCCCCTAGGTGGCTTTTCCTCTGTACTCTTTCCAGTTGCTTTGAATGTGACTGTCACACTCTCAGAATACACCTCAGCTGAGAATGGAACCTCCCTGGGCACTCACATGGCATCTAAGGTTCTTGATATCTTTGTTTACAAGGCAAGTTGAAGAGGTACTGCCCCACATACCTTCCCAGGTTGACTAACAGGTTCCCCTCTCAGCAAAGATGTCATCCCAAGATAGGAAACCCATGGGGTATGCTGGTCCTAGGTCACAAACAAAATGTCTAGAGTCCTAGCATAATAATCCAAAGCAGGAAGCTCAGCAGTGTCAAGGGGAGGCATCTTTTGCCTATATATATATATATATATATATATATATATATATATATATATATATATATATATATTATCTTAGAATTCATAAAATACAGACAGTTTGCCTGAGACTGTCCTCTTCATACTTAAAAAAAGCCAAACCAAACCAAAAAAAGCCAAAACAAAAACTAAAGCTTTATGCTAAGTGATTTGTCTGAAGGCACAGGCTAAAGTGAGTGGCAGTAATTGACAGCAGTTGATTTCCCTGGAGGCAATCTTTACCAAGTGAATCCTGTTCTGGGCCTTGCTTAGGGCTCTAGAAGCACAGATGTGATTGATGATTCAATTGTCCTGCTTCTGACAGGCCACATGCTAACAACTCTCTGTTTCCAGCACAAAGTTTTCCTAATTTTAACAGCCTACTGGGGTCTACATGTGGATGGGAAAGAACACTGAGGCTTAGTGTGTCACCCAAACTCCCCCAGATCACCTCCTACCCATATGTCCCCCAACTCCAGTGATGGGATCCCATCCATCCAATGATTGTTGAGCTCTTGATTCTCACTGAAGTCCAACCTCATGGAACACTGGCTTGGTTCTGAATCTGAATACTTCTTATCTTCTCTGCTGTCCCCTTAGCCCCTCCTGCCTTCCTCCTCCAAGTCACTGCTGTGGCTTCCCAGTGTGTCTCCCCAGGACTCCAGCAGTCAGCCCTCAGCACAGCAACAGAATGATTTAGTTAAATAGCACATCAGCAGTCTCCAGTTCACTTAGGAGAAAACCTGAGTCTTTGCAATGTCCAGTGTTCAACCTGTGTGACCTGGTTATCCTTACACCAGGGCTCAGGGTCATCTGATGAAACCTCTCATGACCACCCTATGTAAAATCACAGCACCTACTCCAGGGTTCCTGGTTTCCTGTTTTGGTTTTTACCCTGTTCTTCTAGCCATACCTGCTGCCCATGTGTATGGCCTATGTGCTCATAGGACAAACTCCTCAGAGAAGAGCTTCTGCTGTGTTCACTATTTCTCAGGCTCACACAATTGTTAAGGAACATTGAACATGAATAAAGATATGTTTCTTCTATTGCTCATGTCCACCTCTCATCCAAGGCTATCTGGGCATGACCTGTGGATCCTCTCTCTCTCCCTGAATTTAGCAAGCCTGTATCTCAGAGATTACTGTGGTCTCTTCTTTCCCAGTAGCTGGGCTTTTGGGGCAGAGTGCTGGGATGATCTGCCAGCTCCTTGATCTCACTTCACCTCAAGCATTCTTGGAAGTTGATTCTCTTAGTTTATAACTCCTGGGAAACGTCTGAACCATAATATGGCCTCAAACTTAGGTTGCCAATGGATTGGGGTGGGGGGGGCTTTGCTGTGTATGTCTCATGGGTTCCTGGGGAAATTATATTCAAAGCATAGAGAAAGGGGTAAGAATAGAGAAGTCAAATAGAAAGGAAGAAAAGGAGGTACAGAAAATGGACTTAACTGCAAGCCAGTTCTTGCCTGGAACTATTGGTGAGCCTTAGGATATATTATTCTCTCTGCCCTCTCTCCCCACTTCCCTACACCCCATGGACAGGAAATATGGCAGGGTGAGGGGTGGAGCTGGGAGGGAAGAAATGGGTGAGGTCCTCATGACTCACATGCATGCATGACCATCTCCACAGATGCTCCTTTGGAGAGAGAGTTGATTGTTCTCATGGAGGAGAGTTGTGGAAGGTTCCACCTTAGAATACCTGGTTCTTTGGGAAGTAGTTGCCTGACTGGAAACTTCTCTCTCTTCCCTCCTCTATTGATTGTAGCTCAGACAGAGCCACACAGCACGAGCTGGAGAAGGACCTGAGTGATAAACAGGCAGCCCTCCGGATTGATGACAAATGCCAGCACCTTCGAAACACGTCACAGGGCGTTAGCTACTTCCGGGGAGTGGAGAGAGTGGATGCAACGTAAGCCGGCACATGCCATTCTGTAATTGTAAGGTCATTTGTCCTCTCTGCTTCCATAGCGACGATGATGCATATAGGTCATCTTTCTTCTTACTCCTTTTGGTTTTTGTTTTGTTTTGTATTTTTACATCTGTCATAAAATCTCCAAGACCTGGTGGTTTCTAAGGAACAAAAGTTCCTTAGGTTTACACTTTTGGAGTCTTGAAAAGTCTACGGTGGCAACTTCAAGTGAGAGATTTTATGCTGAAGAAACAGAAGGGCAACATGGGTATTTGTAAAAGTGAAAGGCGAGCTCACTTTCCTAACAGTTCACTGTGGAAAACTAACCAACGCTAATGAGAATGAGCTCGTGTTTTGTCCAGGAAGGCATGAATATGGGCAAGGGATGTGACTTAGGCAGGGGTATGCCTGCCTGGATTGGTCCCTAGTACCTCAAGGTGAAGAGTGTTAAAGGCGTTGATCTTCTTAATGATCCACACATTACTTAAATCACTGGTTCTCAGACCTTCCAAATGCTGTGCCATTTTAATACAGTGCCCCATGTTGTGGGGACCTCCCTATCATAAAATTATTTTCATTGCTACTTCTTAACTAATTTTGCTACTGTTATGAATCATAATGTAAATATACATTTATATTTTTGTTTTGGAGATAGAGGTTTGCCAAAGTGGGTCGTGACTTAAAGTCTGTACTTTTTTACAATGCACTGACATCAGTGTGAGTTAAACTGGAGGGTGTATGCAAAGCATGGCCAGGTGCCTGAAGATGAGACACATACTTGGCTTTGACCATTTTCAATAAGGTTTTCAGTAAGGTTTCATTCTAGTAGAGTCAGGCCTTGAGAATTGAAGCATCCTGTACTATTTTTTCATGCCGTGAAAATGACACATTCTTGTGTAGAAAACTTGGGGGAAAAAAGACAAAAAGAAAAGCAGACATTGCCAGTTCCTAGATGTTCTGGGTCTGTGTGCACAGCTGGGAAGCGTGCCTTTCACATCATTGCTTCTTACATTTTCCTTACTGGCCATTCATTGCCAGATTCCCAGTTTTGGGGACAACACTTACAGTCTGAGCCTGCCACTTCCTTTAAAATAATAACCTTATTGGGTGGAGTGACATTTGCATAAAATGAAATGGCCAAACCACATGCTCATGCCAGTGGGTCTGTCATATTTGAATGTCTGTGTGACCACAGCCACAAGTAAGATAGAGATTTTTCATTATCCTGTAAGGATCCCCACAGTTTCCCCCACACCTGTGTCTACACACTACCCCTAAAGTGACTCCAGAATTGATTCTATCCTGTGGGTGCCTTGTCCTCAGAGTAGCTCCCTCTCTTGAGAGCTACAATATCAGTGACCACTTGGGCTTTTACTGTGCAGGTGTGAATCAGAACCAGACCATGTGTTATGTATAGTCCCTGCTTGATGTCTTACTTGACTCAAGGTGAGCAGAGAGCTTTCTTTTTTGTCTCCCCAGAGGAAGAGTGGTGGCCTAGGACTTCCTTTGAATGTTCCCCAATTTTAGCACAAGTTTTTTTTTTTTTTTTCCTTTACAAAATATCTGGAGCATCTATGACATTATTTTGGGTCTAGCCAACATTGAGGCCTATTCAACATTTTAGTATAAGAACAAGCAAGCAGATGTTACCTATTAAACCTACCACTCAGAGACACCCAGTTTTGACAACTGGTCCTTGGTCCTTCCAAGTGTGCCTAGATTGACAGATGCTAGTTTTGAACCTTAAAGAACGGTACTGCCCACACACCATCTCTACAGCCTCTCCGACTTATCACAGCTTGCTGTATCTATAACGTTGTTTGTAAACTTAGTCTTCCTAGGTTAATAGAGATTCACAAAGGAAGTATTTGTAAATTTCATGCTACAAAAAATATCCACACATATTAATCTAACATTCATTCATTAGGTTGTCTCTAAGCTTTCCAAGCTTTATATAAATATTACTGAAATGAATGTCCATGCATATCCATTTTGGGTAATATTATTTTCTTGGGATGGTGGAATTTCCAAGTTACAAATACTTGCATGGTGAGAACTCTTAGTCTGTGTTGCCTTCCCCATTGTTGAGCAAGATTAAACCAGTTCAACAATCTCAGCTATAAAACAGCAGACATTCCTAAACACATCACCAGCTGCAAGCTCACGTTTCCCTCTTACTCCCCTGAAAAGGATTCTTGGTGCCCTGTTATTTTTACTGGCACATCTTTGGCTACTCCCAAGGTTGATATTTTTCTTCTATTTTTTAGGTTTGTCGGGACACATTTGTAAAGATTGTAAATGTTCTTATCCTCCAGTAAGAATTACTTTAGACCTATTAATACACTATTGGTTAATAGTAAAATAAGGAACAATTGAGATAAAATTCAAATTAGCTCTCGACTATTGTTTCCTTTTCATGCAACATGTCTCGGATGGGTGGCATCGGGCTTTCCTCTTGCAGGATGAACAGTCCCTGCAGACCATCTGGGCTGACATATCATCTTCACCATCATCTCTCTTTCCATTTCCAGGGTGTCGGTGCCCGAGTCGTGGGCCAAGTTTACGGATGACAATGTCCTTCGTTCTCAGAGTGAGAGGGCAGCCTCCGCCAAGCTGAGAGACGACATTGAGAACCTTCTGGTTGTGACAGCCAATGAGATGTGGAATCAGTTCAACAAAGTGAACTTGGCTTTCACCAACCGCATTGCCGAGACTGCAGACGCTAAGAACAAAATCCATATTCACTTATCGAAGGTGAGGATCTAGCTTGGTCTTGGAACTATACCCCTGGGCTGGGGGCAGAGTTCAGAGGTAAAGAGTTTGCTTGGCACTTATGAGGCCCCTGGCTTTACCCCCAGGATTGGAGAATGAAAGACTAAAGCGATCATGTGTTCTCCATCCTTGCCTTGGGCAGGGCAGGGCACCCTGAGACCACAAATCTCTCATCACCTCCAGAAAAGCATCATAAGAGTCGTACAGCTTCCTGACCATACAGACTGAGGAAAATTAAAAGCAGTACAAAGCACGCCTTTTATGTCAGTCTGTAGCCAGGTGTGGAAATGAAATGGCAATTCACTGGAATTTGGAGCACAAAGAATGTACTCACCATACAGGGAATTAGTATTTAATGGAAACAAAAATATTAGGATAAAGCTTAATGGATCACTGTATATGACTAGAAAGTGAATTCAGTAGAACATATGGTGAGGAAGAAGGAAGAGTCAATCATTTCAGATCCCTTTTTATGAATCACAGGACCTGATAGCATTGAATATTCCCCAGTTTGTGAAGTGCTCTGTGCTGTATGTATAGGAGCTTTACAATGATAATTTAATGAAAGGTTAATGTAGAAGTCACACTTCAAGATGAACAAGAACTGTTCCCTTTACTCCTAAGTACTATGCAACACGCTCCTCATCAGTTGTCACTTGTTTTCCCTATAAAATATTTACCTTCATTTAATACGTATTTTATGCATGAGTGTTCTGCCTACGTGTATGTCTGTGCACTGTGTGCATGCAGTGCTCATGGAGGCCAGAAGTGGGTGTCAGATTCCCCCTAGAACTGGAGTTACAGAGTTGGGAGCTGCTAAGGGGATGCTGGGAATTGAAACCTGGGTCCTCTGGAAGAACAGCCTGTGCTCTTAACTGCTGAGCCATCTCTCCAGCCTGTATTCCCATTGAAGGGTCTTAAACTGATGCTCTAAGGTAATAGCTCATAATGGAGGGTGCTGTGTCCCACCTATGTGCCCCTAACCCCAGTAGCAGCCATTTTCCTTCTTATGGTGTCTGCCTGAGGCAGCAAACAACAGTTGAGCCAGGTGGCAAGCTACATTGTGAAGGGCAAGAAAAGTATAAAATGTAGTTTTTGTTCCTAAGCAGACAGTTGTAACAATAGGAGATTGTGCCGTAGGATTGCCAATGACAAACGTATGTTCAGGGGTTGGAAGGAAAAATGACAGTTTCAATGGGGGTAACTCCTTGAACAGAGCCCAGCGGAAGTGACTAAGAGGTCGAGTTCAGATCCATGAGGAAGCTGGTGAGACTGGCGTGGAGGGTGAGTCCTATGAGAGAAGCCTGGGAAGAGAGTTGGAGCCACACTTTGGAAGTTGCTGGGGTGGGGGTGGGCAGGGAGAGATGGGGCACAGGACAATAGGACCTAGGAGGGTATTGGGACAGGATTCCTTTGTTCACTGGTGGATTGGTGGTGGGCTTTTTTGTTCATGGTTGTCTTTAACCACTGTTAGTTTGCCACGGATGTTGCCATATAAAGTGCTCACATTAGTGGCTGCAAGTCTGAGCTCCTGGTGCCATAGGTTGTTTGCTTCTGAGTCCCCTTTCCTTGGTCTCCCTGGCAGCTGCTTCTCCTGATGCATCTGCATCACCTTCCTCTGGGCATCTGTGTCTGTATTAGAGAATAAACCTCTCTCTGTGTACACATACATACACACACACACACACACACACACACACACACACAGAGGAATCTCTTAGCGTGGCTTACAGGCTGTGGTACAGCTAGTCCAACAGTGGCTATCTACCAACAGAAGGTTTAAGAATTTAGTAGCTGTTCAGTCCCCAAGACTAGATGTCTCCACTGGTCTTCAGTACATGCTAGAATCCCAAATGCCAGTGAAGGAATGGACTTGTTCATGAGAGTGAGTGCAAGCATGCCTTTATAAAGAGAGAGAACAAGCTTCCTTCTTTCACGTAGAGAAGCTGCCAACAGAAGCTGTGTCTCAGAGTAAAAGCATATCTTCCCACCTCAAAGATGGATTAAAAGTTGATCTTTCAACTTAAAATAATGTGCTCAAGAAAAAAATCACTCACAGGTATGCCCAACCATTTGGGTTTTAGTTAATTTCAGATGTAGTCAAGTTGGCAACTTGGAATAGCCGTTAAAAAGTTTCTCCATTGTAAAATGTGGACTCACTCTCTTGACTGCATTTTACCTCTGCAGAGATCAGTCTCCCAATATAGTCACATTCTGAGGTTCTGAGTTTTGAGGCTTATAGATATGAACTTTTAAAGGTATCCATAATAGGTTCATTCTAACTTCCACTTAGGCATGTTGGGATATAAACACATGGATGTCATACTGATCCTGCTGTCTCATATCTTAGACAGCACACATATACATAGACATGCAGGTGTACACACACACACACACACACACACATAACACATCACATACACTATAGAAAATGGATAGTCTGTTGGGGAGGCATAGAAATCACCACTTGGATCCAGAATGATAAACGTAACAGAAAGAAGAATTGTCTCTTCTGGTGAAAATCAGGCATGGCTATTTTTGACAGGTTGGTAAAAGCTTGGAGCAAGGTCAAAGCCTGAGTGACAGATTTAGGAGTACTTGGATGACATGGACATTAAATAAGTGTGGTTTTTCAAGGTCCCTGTAGGAGACAGAGGATGTAATAGCAAATTTCCCCAGGCTAAAGCTTTGGCAGTAGGGCAAGGAACAGTTAGAAAGCCAGGAATTTGACTAGCAGCTGGTTAAGAGAACAAGTTGAGTCAGGATTTCACGGAGAAGGAAGGATCCAAGAGGCTCTGAAGTTGACCTTGAAAGGTATTTTTATGAGAGCAGTGAATGCTAGAGATAGAATCCAGCAATCTCTGGAATATGAGGTCGGTGGAAGGCAGAGGAACTGAGCACAGACCATGGGTGAACATACTTGGCAGGGAACACAGGAGGGTTTGGACAGGACCTCACTGGGATTAGATGGAATCACTGCAGAAAAGGCAGTGGGTTCGGAAAATGTGCTGGGTATTAACGGAGCTGTCTCCAGGCCGTAGGAAATGGGTCTACACCAAAAGAGCAAAATGTGGAGGATTTGGAACTATAGTGCAGCAGAGAGCTGAGTCACAGAAGGTGGGTTCTCTGAGAACAAGAAAAGGAGAATGTGGAAGGAGCAAGGTTCTCAGACGTCCTCGGAGAATGAGGAGGCCCATGGACCAGATGTGCCAGTGTCACAGGTTGTTCAGGGATCAGTAACAGAGTGTCAGCAGTTTCTTCTCTTTGCCACAGACCCTGCAGGAGATCTTCCAGACTGAAATGGCCATAGAATCCATCAAAAAGGCCATAAAGGAAAAGTCTGCCTTCCTGAAGGTGGCTCAGACCAGGCTGGATGAGCGAACAAGGAGACCGAACATAGAGCTGTGCAGGGACATAGCTCAGTTACGGTAAGAGTGTGGAGCAGGCAAAGGGCGGGAGCCAGGAGGCCTCTTCCTGGATGCGGCTGGGCTTGGATTAAGGTTAATGGATGCTCTCTGATAACAAGCATCATGAAGATACCATCTTTAGAAATGTTACTGAAGGAAGCTGTTAATGGGTAAGGGGTTCAATTTGGGAAGATGGATAAGTCTTGAGATGGTTGGTGGTGATGGTTGCCTGGTGACCTGGTTGTGTTTAACGTCACTGAACTGAACACTTCACAGTGGGCTAAGGTGTGTTGTGCCTATTGCACTGTATATTGGTTAAAAATTAAAATGACACCAACATATCCTATAACATCATTAGCGTTCAGTTCATCCAGAGCATTCAGGGTGGTGTCTGCGTTTCTGAGCACTTCCTTAGGTTGCTAGTCCAGGCCGTGAGGCACCCCTTGTGAAAGTGGATCAAATGGTAGCCAAAGGATGAAAAGGGGGATGATGCCATGAGCCTTCTCTTGTATTTGACTGGTAGAGTCTCTTGATCATGAAGGATTTGTTCTAAAGATGAACCTACCAAACTTGGGCACCAGCAAGGGGAGCAATGGTAGTTCAAAGTGATCGTTTTCCAGAGAGGAAGTAAAGAGAGAATCTTGGTATGGTCGGTTGTCATCCGTGATGATAATGACAATGGTAGTGACGATGGTGCTGTATAGTTGGCCCCATTCCCTGAACTTGCTCCAGGGTTCCTATGTTCTTCTCAGTACTTCATACATTACCTTCATTTTGTCAATGAGGAAAAAAGGCAGAAACAAGCCATACGGTGTCATAGTCAGGGTTACTATTCCTGTGATGAGAACACTGTGACCAAAGGCAGCTTCAAGGGAAAGGGTTTATTTGGCTTACACTTCCACATCACTGTGCATCATCGAAGGAAGCCTGGACAGAAACTCCAGCAGGGCAGGAACCTGGAGGCAGGAGCTGATGCAGAGGCCATGATGGGTGCTGCTTACTGGCTTGCTCCTCTTAGCTTACTCAGGCTGCTTCTTATAGAACCCAGGACCACCAGTCCAGAGGGTCCCCACCCACAATTGTCTGGATCCTCCGCATCAGTCACTAATTAAGAAAATGCTCCATAGGTTTCCCTGTCTGCAGCAGAATTTTCTGGAGGCATTTCCTCAATTGAGATCCTCTCCTCTCTGGTGACTCTAGCCTGGGTCAAATTGACATAAAAACTTACTGGATTCACTGAGATCACATCTGGCAATGAGAGGCATCTCGAATTCCTGCCTGTGTCACTGCAGATGTGGTTTGCTCCAAGTCAGGAACTAGGCAGGATTGACATGCCTGATGATCAGCTCGATTCAGCCAAACTATGTGCTTCTCCTTCCTCCACCTTTTAGGCTGTGTGCCTCTTTTTTATTCCCCCACCATATGCCTAATCTCACTGGCCCTTCTTAATGTCAGCATGAGATGAGTTGATGAAGCAGGTGTTGTATCCTTATCTCTTTCTCACACAGAGGCCAGAGCTCAGAGCCCTGGAGATCATTACTGTAATCACTCTCCATGTATAGTTTGGACTTGACTGTGTTTGAGACGTACACTAGAATACACAGCCCCCAATTAAGATTTTTCTCTTCCTTCCTTCCTTCCTTTTTTCCTTCTGTCTTTCTCCCTTCCTCCCTCCCTCTCTCCCTCCCAGCCTCCTTCTCTACCTCCCTCCCTCCCTCCCTCCCTTCCTTCCTTCCTTCTTTTCTTTTTTACTTTATGGTGGCATAAGCTGCGTCCATTCCCATGTTGCTCTTGGCTCAGTAGGCAACATGAGTTCAACATATTATTTTAAAATGGTCTTTGTACTGGAAGCTGGATGATTTTCTCAGATGTAGGCTACTGTAAATGCCCCGTGCCTGTTTAAGGCAGGTGAGACTGAGCTGTGATGATGATAATGGGTGAGATATACTAAACACATTTCACATTTCCAGTGTACCATGGATAATTAGGACATGATCTATCATAAGGTGAGCCAGCATCCATATACAAACGATCTCAGATTAGCTGTGTGTCAAGTACTGTAACATTTTTCTAGGCTTCTGATACACATGCTCCTCAGAGTGGGCTCTCCCGACACAGTTCATTATTTGGAATAAGTTCCCCTCCGCTCCAGAGGACAGACAAGTCCCTGGGTACCCAGCTGAAGTGTGTCTCTTGCTTCAGAAGAACCTGCAGTCAGAGAATGGGCATTTAGTCAGGGTTAGATGGTAAACTGTGGCTTTTAAAAAATATGTTGTGTGTTGAAGGTGAGGGTTTCTGCTCACAAGTAGAAACAAGGATTTGGCCATCTGTGCATTTGTGGGGCCAGAGGCTGGCAGTACATCTGCTATTGTTCTTCCTTTTCTTCCCTCCCTCTCTCCCTCCCCCTTCCCTCCCTCCCCCTCCCTTCTTCTCTCTCTCCCTCCCTCCTCCTCCCTTCCTTTTCTTTTTTCCTTCCTTCCTTCCTTCATTCATTCTTTCTTTTTTTGAGAAGAGGTTTCTCACTGAAGGTGGAGCTGACCATCTGGGGCTGGTTGTCTAGACAGTGACCGGCCCCCAGGGATCCACCTGTCTCCACCTCCCAGCACTGGGGTTACCGGAGTGCACAGCCACACCCAGCTTTTTACATTGGTTCTGGGGATCAGAATTCAAGTTTTCAGGCTTATGCACCAAGAGCTTTAGCTGCCAAGCGGAGCCTTCTCCCCAGTTCTCTTTATGCAAATATTATTAAAGGAAGCTGAGCTGACCTTTCATGGTCCCAAACAGTTTCTACAGAGTTATCAAAAATAGAGACTTCTTCAGACTACTGCTAGATAAACACAGAGTTTTATTTTTGTTTATTTTGGGTGCTAGGATTGGAACACAGGGCTTTTGTGAATGTTGTACTTTCTATCATGGAGCCACACCACAACCATAAAAGCTTTTTTTTTCCGACCGTGTGCGTGCGCGCGCGCGCGCGCGCGCGTGTGTGTGTGTGTGTGTGTGTGTGTGTGTGTGTGTGTGTATTGCATGTTTGTGAGTGTGTATGCATGTGGGTGTGATATCTGTACTCATTCTCAATCATTCTTCTACCTTATTCATTGAGGCAAGGCCTCTCAATCAAACCCAGAGCTTGCCAATATGACCATATTTCTGAGGATTCTCCATGTCTACTTTCCTTTGGAATTACAGGCAAGCTTCCATGCTTCCTACCTGGCACGTATGTGAATTCTGTCTACCTAAACTTTGTTCCTGACTTCAGGGCAAACACTTCAACCACTCAGCCCCAGTACATAACAGGATTTTGAGCCGGGTAATGGTGGTACATTCCTTTAATTCCATCATTCCGGAGCTCCATGAGTTCAAGGTCAGCCTGGTCTACAAAGTTCCAGGACAGTCAGGGCTACACAGAGAAACTGTGTTTCAAAAAAAGTGAGTGAAGGACTGAGTAGTGACCAGTGTGACTCTGGAGTCACCAAGCTAGGAGAGGTGTTCACACGCCCTCTGAGTCCCTCTGAGCGGCTGAACGACTCTCACTTTTTAGAATTCTTCCCTTTATCCAGCTAGTGTGCCTGGGCTGTTTCTCTTGCTTCCTTCTTAGTCTGTTTCCTGGCTTCAGTTTTGACATTAGGACAGAACCTGCTTGTGTTTCTTGTTTGGAAAGGTTCGCCAAAGGTACTTAGGGCTATTATTATTTGGGCAAAACATTTTTTTGCTCAAAATTGATCACTCTGAAAGTAACCCTTGGGATGTCTAGATTGAGAAATATCAAACTCAGCTTAGGGGATTGGAGATAGAAAAAAAAAAAGCTGTTTTCATTTTAAAACTTTATTTTCATTTAAAATATTCTAAGCGGGCGCCTTCAAAAGAAGCTCTAAGCCTTTTTGGCATCTTTGGTAGAAATCCAGAGAAGGCTGTGCTTGATTTAAATCTTGGTTCTAAGACAAACAAATCAACTCTATAGCAGACATATTTGCATTTGAAGCAAAATGATTTTCAAGTCTGTAATTTAAACATGATCAACAACAAACTCTAAATGCCTTCAGCAAAATAGTTTTCCAAAATCAGCTAAGACCACAGGAGATGGAAGTGACCTGCATCCTTGATAGCGATTTAGATTTCTGATGGCTGCAGTTGGGGAAGGATTGTCCCTTTCTGTGCACTCAGGGCTTCAGGAAAGTGAGCTCTCTGTGGCTGCCCTCTCCAGTTCTTACATGTCTTGTTTTGACACTGATAGTTTAAGGTATTATATTTATGGTTCCTTATGCTTCTGGGAGACAAGCATTTGGCTGCAGGGACTAAAGACATATTTGGGTTCAAGATTCCTTTGGAAGTCAGGGAGGACTGGCTGCCCTGGTGATGATAAACAGCATTGGTCCTTAAGTCCCACCTGCAGTCCTCTCCAGCAACAGCCAAGGAACTGGTGACATTTTAAACAAACAAACAAAAACTTATTTTTTTAACCCAGACTGCTCTAAACAGCAAAATAAATCACTTGAGATGAGTTCTCAGGCTTTTGCTCATCACTCCCTGACCCTTGGATCTTGGGTGCCATTGGTATGGCCCCTGAGTGAAGAGGATGTGAGATGTTAACATGCTTGCCTGAGCTGCTGTGGGTCTTTTTTCTGCAGTGGTAGAAAGAGAGCTCCAGAGTTGCACTGGAGGTAGAAGTAGGCCGCTCCAACACGCTCTACCACTTAGTCCCACCCTAGTGCTTAGTTTTTAGTTCACTGTGCATCTCAGATGGGCCTCAAACTCAGGGTCTGCCTCTGCTTCCAGAGGGCTGGAATTACAGGACCCACATGCCTGCTGGTCGGTTGAAAGCAGGTTCCCCATTTCCTTCCTGTCCTGAGTCCTTTTTGTCTTGGATCTGGGTCTTGCTCTGGGTGCACCCTTTGGATTTAGAACTTCTTGCAGTTCCCTTCCTCCCAAGGCTGCCTCCTCCACCTAGAGCAGTGGTTCTCAGCCTTCCTAATGCTGCCACCCTTTAATGCAGTCCCTCATTTACGGTTGCTGACCTCCCAACCATAAAATTAATTTGTTGCTACTTCATAACTGTAATTTTGCTACTGTTATGCATTATAATGTAAGTACCTGATATATATGCAGGATAGCTGATATTTGACCCTATGAAAGGGTTGGTTGACCTCAAAGGAGTTGAAACTCACAGGTTGAGATCCATGAGCCTAGAGTATAGCTGTTGGTCTTCATCGGACACATATTTTTATATGTCTATAAGCTGTGGAAGCGACTGTAGGATGCAGTTTTAAACAAAACTGTTTGAGTAAATAACATTGCTTCCTGATGTCTGTAGGGAAGACATTCCTATGTGCAGAGGCCACAGAAGGGTTGGCCTCTTTGCATGTATAACATAAACTGAAGTGTCTCTTCCCCTAGTACTGGGAGCTGGCTTTCATTAGAGATCTCCAGAGGCAGACATTATACTGGCTGGAGTGATAGCAAAGGAACGCCCTGAAGTCAGGAACTGTAGGAGTGCCCTGGAGGGCAGGTCTGCAGGGGAGTGAGGAGGAGGTCCAGGGGTGGGGTGTGGAGCAGGAGGGGTAGAAGACAAGGTGGCTTGTTTTTCTGACTGAGGGCTGTGAGGTCATGAAGAAGGGGTAAAGGCAGTGAGGGGTTTTTAGTCTAGCACCCCAAAGGTTAGCTTTACCTGAGATGGGACACACAGATGACCTAGGGTGCTGCCCTTGGAGCTCCTGGCCAGCAGCCCAGTGTGCCTCTGGGAGGGGACCAGGAGCTGGCTGTGGTGGGACTGAGGAGATGTGTGTGTCATCCAGAGCCTTAAGGTCACCCTCATAAACACCCCCTAAAAGGTCAAGGAGAGGAGGAGAAAGGTCTCTCCTAATTGTAGCCTCTTGATATTTTGGGGTATCAAGTCTAGGACCCCCCAGAGATGTCAAAATTTATGGATGCTCAAGTCCTGTGTATTAAATGGAATAGTATTTTCCACAAGTACTTCCTTCTACATACATGAAGTCATCTGTAGATTAGCATAATCGACTGCAAATACCAGTAATATAAGCAGCTGATGTACTGCACTGTTTAGGGACTAGGGTCAAGAAAGAGGGTGTGCATGTTCAGTGAGATGCAAATTAAAACAGCATCAACATCTTTAGTCTGAGGTTAGTTGAGTCTATTACTAAAGAACCCACCAATAGCAGGGTGGTGGTGGCTCACACCTTTTATCCAGCACTTTGAGGCCGAGGCGGGTGGATCTCTGAGTTTGAGGCCAGTCTGGTCTACAAAGTGAGTTCTAGGAGAGCCAGGGCTACACAGAGAAATCCTGCCTCAAAAAAACCAAACTCACCAAAAACTCACTAATTCTGAGCGTGGATTCTCTGGCTTGGGGAAGAAAAAGTTATAGGTTTTGTTTGTTTTCATTGTTGGCCTGAAGGCTAGTGTTCACCGTATTCATGGTAGAAACCAGGATCTGTATAGAAAGTAAAGTTGTTAACGGTAAACATATAGCTTCTACCCGCCATCCTATCCAGGAGAAACTCTGCTGGGTCTGCCCCATTACAAAACATGGCAGGAGACGTGAGATTTCAACCTTCTCAAGCAGCAGCATGCTGTGGGTTTCTTTTCCCAGAACATATTCTTTAAAAGTTGAGAACATCATACATGAGCGCTGTACCTGCATGACTCCCACATCCAACTCCTCCCGGGGTACCCCCAGATTTGTGTGGTTTTTACATGTACATATGTGTACACAACCTACTGAGTCCATTTAGTCCATCATGCCTACAGGTATTCAGGGCTGAACAACTGGGATTGGATATTCCATGTGGGAGCTTATCCCTACAGGAAACTAATCCTCTCTCAGCAGCTGCTGACTGACTACCCTCTTCCAGCAGTCACTGATCCGCCTGTAGTTTCTCATCTGGGTTGGAACCTGGTGGAATTTTCTCAGTCTATAATGGCATGCCACCTGATGCTGTCATCGTGCTGATCTTGTTCAAGAAGCTATATTGTTGCAATCTCATGAGTGCATTTTCCCTACTATGCTGAGGGACTCTGTCTGGCGACATACTTGAATCCTGGGCTCCTGGTTCTTGCCAACTTCCTCCCTTGTCTGTGTTTTTACCTGGGCCTGAGAGGTAGAGGCATCATTACAGATGTATTAGTTGGTCCCTCATTCTCTGCATTTTGATCAGCTGTGAATCTCTGTAATGATCTCTCTCTGCGTAGATGGTGGTGACAGCTATACAGTGTAAATGTACTAAATGTCCCAGAGCTACACATGAATATGCTTAAGACGGTTAACTTTACAGTATGTGTATTGTACCAGGAATAAAAAACAAATACTTGGCACTAAAATTTACTTGTTTGTTTGACATTGAAGTCCAACTGGGCAGGCATCCTGTGTATTGTCTGTGAGGATTACAAATAGATAGTGAGATGGGTCATCTCAAAAGAGACCTGTGTCCTGAGGCAACCCTCCTGACTTTCTGCTTCTTCCCTTCTATTAGGAGGAATAGAGATGGTGGAGACAGGAAATGGGTCCCTGTTCCTTAGTAGAGCCACCCAGTCTCTATATTTCCTCCCCAGATTCCAGGATGGCCACCATTGCTTATAAACACATGTGGGCTGTGTGCCTGGGGACAGGACAGCTCATCAATCCTCTGGGCTCAACTTCCTTTTCTGTAAAACAAGAGACCTTTGCTGGAGGACCTCTGATGCTCCTTTTCCAGTTGCAAAGTCCTCTGAAGCTATTCGGTAGCTCTGTGTCCTAGTGTTAATATGGTTTGGATATGTTTCTTTTTTTTTTTTTTTCTTTATTTATTTTGTATTTATCAAGAAAAACAGTAAAATGAATTTAAAATGCTGATAATTAAAAATAACTATAAAGAAGATACAAATCATAAGCATGACTAATCAAGGGTGATAATGCAAATAAGATTGCTACACATATATTTACTTTGTGTTCAGCTTTCCCTCTGAATTTTTTTCCATCCCTGTATATACTTATTCAAGGTCCCTTCCCCCTCCCACCACATCAGGTCATTTTTTCTTCTCCACAACTCCCCATCCCCTCCCTGGGAAGGGAGCAGACAGTCCTATGGTCCCACTGACCCAATAATGCTTGACTCAGTCTCCACTACTGGCAAATCCAGTTTTGTCGCCCCTCCCTCAAGAGTGAGTCAGGTGTTCCTATAGTTGGAGTGGGATCCGAAGGGTCAGTCCAGGGTGTTTCTGATCCCAAGCTGTTCAGTGGTTGTGGTTTGAAGCTTGGGCATGCTTGGCTTTTTTTCTTGTTTGTTTGTTTAGAGACCACTAATGAGTGAGTACATCCCCTACTTATCTTTCTGAGTTTGCGATACCTCGCTCAGGAGGATATTCTCCAAATCCATCCATTTGCCTGTGAATTTTAGGATATCATTTTTTCTTACTGCTGAGTAGTATTCCATTGTGTAGATGTACCACAGTTTGTTAATCCATTCTTCAGTTGAGGGACAAATAGGTTGTTTCCAGGTTCTTGCTATTACAAATAATGCTGATATGAACATAGCTGAGCTAATACCTTTGGAGTGTGAATGTGCCTCTTTAGGGTATACACCCAGAAGTGGTATTGCTGGGTCCTTGGGGAGATTGATTCTCAATTTTCTGAGAAACCACCATATTGCATTCCAAAGTGGCTGAACAAGCTTACAATCCCACCAACAATGGAGGAGTGTTCCCCTTGCTCCGCATCCTCTCCAACATAGGCTGTCATCTGTGCCTTTTATCTTAGCCAATCTAACAGATGTTAGGTGATATCTCAAAATTGTTTTGATTTGCATTTCTCTGATGACTAAAGATGAAGAGCACTTTTTCAGGTGCCTTTCAGCCATTCCTAGTTCCTAGCTGAGAATTCCCTTTTTAGATCTGTACCCCATTTTTTGATTGGGTTATTCAAGGTTTTGGGCTCTAGATTCTTGAGCTCTTTATATATCTTAGAGATCAGTCCTCTATCACTTGTAGGGTTGGTGAAAATCTTTTCCCATTCTGTAGGCTGTCGTTTTGTCCTATTGACAGTGTCCTTGGCTTGGCAGAAGCTTCCCAGCTTCAGGAGATCCCACTTATTGATTGTTGGTCTTAGTGCCTGTGCCACTGGTGTTATATTTAGGAAGTGGTGGCCTGTGCCAATTCGTAGAAGTGTATTTCCCACTTTCTTTTCTATCAAGTTCAAAGTGGCTGGGTTTAAGTTGAGGTCTTTGATCCACTTAGATTTGAGTTTTGTGCAGGGTGACAGGCTCGGATCTATTTGCATTTTTCTACACACTTCCATCCAGCTATGCCAAAACCATTTATTAAATATACTATCTTTTTTTCCATTGAATGTTTTGGGCCTCTTTGTCAAAGATCAGGTGTTCATAGGTTTTTGGGTTAATGTCTGGATCCTCAGTTCTATTCCATTGGTCCACAAGTCTGTTTTTATGCCAGTACCAGGCTGTTTTTATTACTGTAGCTCTATAGTATAGCTTGAAGTCAGGGATGGTGATACCTCCT